>VXAD01000591.1:698807-709792 GCA_013399195.1 Dicrurus megarhynchus
AGCCTTCCCGTCCCCACCCCGCGCCTCGGGGCTGGGCTAAGCCGCGGAGAGCCGCTTGCGGGATTTAGCGCTCCGTGAACGCCCAGCCGGAGGAGTCAAGGTGAGCCCGAGGGCGCTTCGAGCCCGCTGCCCCCCACCACCACCCCCGAGCCCCCCGCTCGTGCACCCCGCGGATGCTGAGAGGGGACCCGCGGGTTGGGAACCCCCACCCCTCCTTCCCCGGGGCTGGGCTGGCTTCCTTCCAGCCCTGAGCGGGATCTGCCTGCAGCAGGGAGTGGGCTGGGGGATCTCCCGCAGCTCCCGGCATCCGGCCGCCCCTCGCGGGGGCCGTGTGTGCGCTGCAGCCGCAGCGAGCCACTGCCCGCAGCCCCAGCGGAATGTAGGTTAGCGAGGCGGTGGGACCTGGACTGGGAGGCGAGATGGGTGCAGGGCACAGCCCGCTCAGGCACAGCCCGAGCTCCTTTTGCTGCTGCCGGGGGGATCCCCGGCCCCCTCCCAGCCTCTGAGAGCGGGGTAAGCTCCCCACCCTGCTCGGCTCAGCATCCCCCAGCACCGCAGAGTCCCCGAGCCGAGCGGAGACACGAGGAGCTCGGCCGCGCTGCAGCCGCTGTGCGAGCACTGCAGGCAGGAGAGGGCTGGGGCAGGTGGATCAGCGTCATGGCCCCGGTTAAGGGCTGGCCTGGCCTCCGAGGCTGTGCTGTGAGAGCCCCGAAGGTGAAACGATGAGCCGAGGAAGGCAGAGAAGGAATGGCAGCAGCAGGGCCCCCTCCCTGTTGTGTTCAGGCTCTCCCAGCAAGCCCAGGGGGACCCCAGGCACCAGCTGAGGCTCTGATCTATCCCGGGCTGCTCTGCCCCGGGAGCACGGTGTGCTTTGTCCAAGGAACCAGCTGGAATAATCTGCTTGCTTAGGATTTCATACCTGTGTTCCCTGAGGCCAGGGCGGGCAGGGCTGGTTCCTGGTGAGACCTTGGGGACATCCAGGCATAGGGCAGAACACCAGCTCTGCCACCTCCCATCCTGCACCCACCGTGACAAACGAGATCGGGGCAGGGACCCCAGCAGCCCCGGAGCCAGGGGAGCTGAGCAGCCCTGCCAGCTCTGCTGCCGGAGCTGAACCAAGCTGCAGGAGGTGCATGAATTATTGACTGTGGAGCTGCACAAAATCCTGCTGTTCCTCGCCCTGAGCCCCTCGGTGAGGGCTCGGCGTCCCTGGCCGGGTCCCTGGTTCCAGCCAGATGTGGGTGCTGGTCGCAGCTGGGCGGAGGGGGCAGCGAGGCCTGGAGCCAGCGGGGGAAGGAGAGACAGGACTCGCTGTGGGCTGGTCCCTGCAGTGCCTGGAAGAGGGAGCCCGCTGTGAGCCGATCCCTGTGCGCTCCCCACAGAGCTGCAGGATGGCGGAGAAGGGCATGGATCCCGCGTGCGTCTCCATCGCCCTGGAGGACACGGTGTGCCACGCCAGCCCTCCGGACGCCCCGCTGCTCACCACCCACTTGAAGAAGGTGGAGAACCACATCACAGAGGCCCAGAGGTTCTCCCACCTCCCGAAGCGCTCGGCTGTCAACATCGAGTTCATCGACCTGTCCTACTCCGTGCGGGAGGGATCCTGGTGGAGGAAGAGAGGTACGAGCTGGCGGGTGGGGAAGGGCAGCGAGGGGAGGGGACCTGCAGGGCTCTCACACCCGTTCCCGTTCTGCATGCCATGATCTCACCCTGGTCTGTCCGAGTGCCAGGGGCTCTTTGTGGCTGCTTGTTTGTTCTGGGTGCCCGCGGGAGGAGGGGGGAAGGCTCGTGTCCCGCAGCAGTTGCTGCGTGCCTGTGCCATGCAATGCCAGAGGAACGCAGAGCGCATTCCAGGGAAACCTCTGGCCGGGACAGATATCCTGGGGCAGCCAGGAGGGATGGGACAGGATGGGATGGGTTTCCCCAGCACTGCTGTTTGGGGTATGGTGGCTGTATGGGATGCAGCAGGAACCCCCAGGGGTGCCCCAGCTCGGAGCCTGGCGAGGAGCAGGTGTGGTTTGGGGGGGATTTCCTCTCCCTGTGCAGCCGAGGCCGTGGCTCCCCTCCCTGTGTACGACTCCGGCCGAGAGCTCTGGGAGGGGAGAGGGGAGGCAGATGGCGGCTGGTGGGTGGTAGTCTGCTTTAATTAGCGCTCTCAGTTAATGGGATGCCAATCAGGCAGCCCGATAAGATGGAGGGTGAGCTGATCTGCAGAAGCTGAAGGCAAGCGGGGACGAGCGGGGACCGAGGTCACAGGGCTGCCCGGTGACCTGCCAGCCGGGAGTGCCGGACGGAGCTCTGCCCCTGTCCCCGGGCTGTGCAAACCGAGGCACTGAAACACGGTAGGAGCAGCCCCGACATCAGCCGGGATGGTGCCTCCCTGCTTACCCGGGATGCTGAGGAGGCATCCCGGCAGGATCCATGGCACAGCCACGGGTTCGCCAGGGCACATTGTGCTGTAGCACCCAGGAGGGAGCCGGCTGCTTGCCAGCGGGCCAGTGCCCTGCAGGGAGGGAGGGGGAAAGGCTCGGGCAGCTGGACCAGGTGGGAGCAAGCCGAGGGTCCCGGGGTCGCGGGGATGGCGGTGGGAGGGACGCTTTTCTCCCCCCCGTTCAGGCAGAGCTGGCGGAGNCGGCTCTGGCCGCAGCCCCCGGCCCCGGCTGCCCCGCCGTGCTGAGGCAGGAGGTTACTGGCAGTCAATGAACGTGAGTAACCGCTGCGCAAGCTGCAGTGGCGCCGACGTGAGCAGCATGCGCGGTGCGGAGCCGTGCGCGCTGCCGGGGTGCCGCCGGCCCCGCTCGCCCCTGGCCACCCTGCGCAGCCCCCCCCGCCCTCCCCTGGCCGCCCCTCTGCCCGCGGGACCCCCTCCTGCCGCAGCGTTCCTGACCCCGAGGGGTGCAGAGGAGGAGCGGGGGGCTCGCGGTGCTGGATGACCTTCCCTGGGGATGGACAAGCCAGAGGGCTCCCCAGTGAGGTGGGACTGCGAGTGGTCTGTCCCTGGGGTTGCCCCAGCTTGGATTTGTCGCCCTTTCCCCACGCCGGCTGTCCCCGTGGGGCACAGAGGGGACACATTTCCATGAGAGGGATGCTCAGGCTCGGTCCGTGCTGTTATCACCCCGGATCCCATTGCTGTCCAGCCAGGGCTCCGTTTCAGGGGCAGCTCCTGAGAGCCTGAGGCTGTGCTTGTTCCTTGCTGCCGACACATCGTGTTCCTTCTGCCAGAAAATGCTAATCAGCCGCGTTTAAAGCAGAGATAATTCCAGGTCTGATTAGCAGTGGCTGCTGCCGGTGCCACAGCGTGAATGCCAATGAAGGCAGCAGCCGGATTGGGAACTCTGCCTGCCCCGTGCTGCCCTGCTCCTCGCTGTCCCTGTCCCCTGGCCTTAGGGATCAGCGTCTGAAGACATGCCCAGGACCAGTGTCACAGCCTGGTAATCTTCCTTAGCAGCTCTGTGCCCTGACCCGGGGATTTCCCTGGTCTTTGCTGTGATCCAGGTCAGGAGCTTCTTCAGCACTGGGAATCAGCGGGATCAGCCAAGGACCAGGGGCAGGGATCATGCTGGAGGTGGCAGCTGCTGTGGCCACAGCCCTGGGGATGCTGATGGAGGCACCTCCAGGCACATGCAGCCCCTGGCACGGCACACGGAGGCCCTGAGGTGCCCCAGGTGCTGGGGTGGCATCGCAGTCCCCATGGCAGGGCTGCCCTGGGAAGCCAAACCCCTGCTGCTCTCTCCCTCCAGGGTACAAGACTCTCCTCAAATGCCTGTCAGGGAAGTTCTGCCAGCGGGAGCTCATTGGGATCATGGGCCCCTCGGGAGCCGGGAAATCCACGCTGATGAACATCCTGGCTGGCTACAGGTGAGGCTGGGGGCAGCCTGCGGGGCTGGGGGCGCAGGGCCGTGCTGCATTCCCCCACACCTCCTTCCTGCAGGGAGACTGGGATGAAGGGGCAGATCCTGGTGAACGGGCGGCCGCGGGACCTGCGCACCTTCCGCAAGATGTCCTGCTACATCATGCAGGATGACATGCTGCTGCCACACCTCACCGTGCTCGAGGCCATGATGGTGAGCTCTGGGGTCATCCTGTGGGCTGTCTCCTCGCGGGCACTGAGCCCACACTGACATCAGGCATTTCCAAGGGCTCTGGGATGCGGGAACAAAATCCTGCTGTCCTTGCTCCCTCCATCCTGAGCCACTGCTCCTGGGCGGGTGGGGATGGAGCCGTGGTGCAGCCGGTTCTGTTCCCTACATCTGACAGTCGTGTCTCCCTGGCCATCCTCTCCCTGCAGGTGTCTGCTAACCTGAAGCTGAGCGAGAAGCAGGAGGTGAAGAAGGAGCTGGTGAGTGCTGAAGAGGGTGGGCCCAGAGCCCCTCATCTCTCCCCAAGACAGGGCTGAGGGGAGCAGGGGATGGCAAGGAACTCCTGGCGAAGGGAGGTGGTGGGAATGGGATGAGAGTCCATGAAAACCCTTGGCTGTCTCACAGGTGAACGAGATCCTGACGGCCCTGGGGCTGCTGGAGTGCTCGTACACGCGCACCAGCTCCCTGTCGGGGGGCCAGCGCAAGCGCCTGGCCATCGCCCTGGAGCTGGTCAACAACCCGCCCGTCATGTTCTTCGATGAGCCCACCAGGTGAGGCCACAGGGGCTCCCAGTGCTGCCTGCCCAGCTGGGCTGCCCGGCTGGCGTGGCCAGTACCCTCTGGTGCCCACCCGAGTGTGGGATGGGACTGTGCCGCCGGGGCTGATGCTCTTCTGCATCGGTCAGCGGGGACGGTGCCCACAAGGGGAGGCAAGCGGGGGCATCTTTCGGATGTTCTTCTCCCCCTCTCAACTCTCCCCTTCTCTCTCTGCTGTCTCTCTCTCCTCCTCCCCATGCTGCGTGGCCACAGCGGTCTGGACAGTGCCTCCTGCTTCCAGGTGGTGTCCCTGATGCGGTCCCTGGCTCAGGGCGGGCGCACCATCATCTGCACCATCCACCAGCCCAGCGCCAAGCTCTTCGAGATGTTCGACAAGGTTTGGGCTGGGACAGGGTCCCTCTGGCCCCAAGGCCCAGGAGAGAGGCCGTGGGAGGGGTGGGCTGCAGGCATTTGGCCTGGGGCTTGTGTGGCCAGGGCCTGGCAAGGGTGGCCTGTGCCACCCTGGGACAGAGAGGTGGGCAGGAGCAGCTGGCAGTGCCCTGGCTGCCCTCCCCCTGCCACATCCCGGTTTTCTCTTGCAGCTCTACATCCTGAGCCAGGGCCAGTGCATCTTCAAGGGCGTCGTGACCAACCTCATCCCCTACCTGAAGGGTCTCGGCCTCCACTGCCCCACATACCACAACCCTGCTGACTTCAGTGAGTGTCCCTACCCCAGCAGAGGGTGGCGAGGTCCAAACCCAGTGCCCAAGCCCTGGCAGCTGCCCAGGTCGCCCCCAGGTTGCCCAAGGGAGATGCCTGTGCCCTTCCTGTTAGGTGCTGGCTGGCTCAGCACCTCTCAGGGGTCCTGTCCTCCTCCACAGTCATCGAGGTGGCCTCAGGAGAGTACGGGGACCTCAACCCCGTCCTGTTCCGCGCTGTCCAGAACGGGATGTGCACCATGGCTGAGAAGAAGAGCAGCCCTGACAAGGCAGATTCATCGTGCCCAACCTGTGGGACGGTGAGAGGGGGTCAGAGGAGCCTTGTGTGCCAGCAGGGACCCCATGGTGCGACCCTGAGCCGTGTCCCTGTGCTCTTGCAGGATGTGGATCACATCGAGAGCCACACATTTGCCACCAGCACCTCAACTCAGTTCTGCATCCTCTTCAAGAGAACCTTCGTTTGCATCCTAAGGGACACGGTGAGGGCGGGGGAGGCTGGGCCGGGGCTCAAGGTTGGGCTCTGTCGGGGGCTGGCAGAGGCAAGGAGTTAAATGGGCTGTCTGCTGCTCCCTTGGGATGTTTTTGGGGTGCAGCCCCGCCTTGCTGAGCCCCGCTGTGCCTGCAGGTGCTGACCCACCTGCGGTTCATGTCCCACATCTGCATCGGGGTGCTCATCGGGCTGCTCTACCTGCACATCGGCAACGACGCGGGCAAGGTCTTCAACAACACCGGCTTCCTCTTCTTCTCCATGCTCTTCCTCATGTTCGCCGCCCTCATGCCCACCATCCTCACCTGTAAGGAGCTCCTTGCCCCGAAATCCCTTTGCTGCTCCCGGCCCTTGGGGTGCTCCGGCTGCGTGGCCGTGTGTGTGTGTGCTGGGCAGGGTGTGGGCAGCCAGAGGGATTGGGCAGAAGGGGGAAAATGAGAAAGAAGAAGGAAAAAAATTAAAGAAGAGGGGAAAAACTTCTGTTTGCCCGTACCGCAGTTTTGCCCTTCATTTGGCTATAATATCCTCGTTGGCTCAAAGCAGATTTTGGTTTGGTTTTGCTTTTAATTTCTTTTTTTCTGAGAAGCCATGTTTCCCCCTTCTCCTCTTTTCTTAAAAAGCCCCACCCAAGCTGACTTTTCCACGTGGAAATTTCCCGTATCAGGCACTGATTTTTTTCCCCTGCTGAAGGTTTGAGCACCCTCTCATGCTGCAGGCTGGGGGTTACCTGGTGCACCAGGGCAGGTGGGACGGGCTGGAGCACCCCAGGGCAGGGAATTGCTGGCTGCTCACCCCTCGTTTCCCTGCAGTCCCCCAGGAGATGACCGTATTCCTGAGGGAGCACTTGAACTACTGGTACAGCCTCAAAGCCTATTACCTGGCAAAGACCATGGCAGACGTGCCCTTCCAGGTGAGCTTTCCGTGGATTTAACCACCACCCTGATGCTGACGAGCCTCCCTTGGCACAGCCAGTTCCTCCCCAGTGCCCCAGGCTGGCCGTGGAGGGGTCGCTGCCTCCCGCAGGAGGCTCTGTGGGGTGAGGGTGGCCGTGGGGTGCAGCAGGCTGGTGTCTCTGTCCCCGTGCAGGTGATCTGCCCCATCGCCTACTGCAGCATCGTCTACTGGATGACGGGCCAGCCTCCCGAGGCCACGCGCTTCCTGCTCTTCTCCGCCCTGGCCACCGCCACGGCCCTGGTGGCCCAGTCCCTCGGGCTTCTCATCGGAGCTGCTTCCACTTCCCTGCAGGTCAGACGGGGCTTTGCCTGCTCCGTGGGGAGTTGCAAGAGGTCCCAGGACCATTTGGGGCGGAGGGAAGTGCTGCCCACGGCTGGTGCAGCTGTGGGCAGGGACGTGACCCCCAGCGGCCTCTGCTCCCCAGGTGGCCACCTTTGTGGGACCCGTCACCGCCATCCCCGTGCTGCTCTTCTCGGGCTTCTTCGTCAGCTTCAAGACCATCCCCACCTATCTGCAGTGGAGCTCCTACGTCTCCTATGTCAGGTGGGCCCCCAGCTCCGGCCAGAGCTCCCTGTCCTGGGCTCCCCTGGGCCCCTGGTGACCCTCGGGTGTGCTCTGCCCTAGGTATGGCTTCGAGGGGGTCATCCTCACCATCTACGCCATGGAGCGCGAGGACCTGGAGTGCCTCGAGGACTTCTGCCCTTTCCAAAAGCCCATCAAGATCCTGCAGGAGCTGGACGTGGAGGAGGCCAAGCTCTACCTGGACTTCCTCATCCTGGGCATCTTCTTTGTCATCCTGCGGCTCCTGGCTTACCTGGTCCTCAGGTACAAGGTCAAATCTGAGAGATAAAGGGGCCGTGGGGCCCCGGTGCCGTTCCCGGGCCTGGCCTGCTGTGAGAGATGTTCTGCAGATGGACACGGTGCTCCTGCAGGTCCCGGACCCTGGCGGAGGCATTGGGAAGTGCCAGCCAGGCCTGGCTCAGTCGAGAAGGGTTTTGAGACATCTCGGAACTGTTTTAACCTTTCCACACACTCTTCATTGCAAAACGTTTTGTACAGCCCGGGCATGTGCCACCCTCCCCCCCAGGACCGATGAGCCCATGGAGCTTGGGTCCCCTCTTGTCATCCCTGCCTGGCGCTGCCCCGGGGACACCAGGGACAGTCCTGCGGAGGTGATTTCTGCCGAGCACGGCTGGGAGGAGCCTGCTCCGTGCAGGGGGAGCAGCGGGCTGGGGCTGGGCTGGGAGGAGGGAGCTGCAGAGCTGGAAGAGCAGCTCGTGGCGCCGGTCCTCGTCCTGGCCAGCAGCGCATGAGTCCGTGCTGAGAAGAGCCCAAAGATGCCGTAGGTGAAGTTGCACAAGGCTTTAGTGTTTCTTGTCACCGTAGCCACAGAGATTGCTGCATCCCCCTTTCCTTTCTGTGCAAATCCTCCTCCTTTTTTTCCCCCTTTTTCTTTATTTTCTTTTTTTTTCCCCACAAACCCCACTGCATCCCAGTCTTCACGGAGGGGAAAGGGAGCCAGCGGGCAGAGACGGACTTGGGGCCCTGTCTCAGACTCCTGCTGGGATGCCATCCTCAGAGATGGGGTCTTCAAACCAGGGTCTGCGGGAACAGGACAGTGTTCTCAGACCTTAGGGAGTCTCACATTCAGTCCCTGCTGTCTTTGGGGTCTGAACCAAACCAACCAACATGGAGAGAAGTGACTGGTCCCTTCAAGTGCTTGCATGGAGCAAGGAGGATTTAGGTTCCCACACCCTGCCAGCGCCAGGAGGCTGAAAAACAGGGCTGGGCTCAGCTGTGTCATCACAGGAGCCTCTGCTGCAGGAGGAGAGCTGGCCCTGAGCCCTTCCCACAACCTCCCTTCCCCCGGCACCACTGGGGCTGTCTCAGCAGGACAGGGCGGACGCGCCTCGCTCAGCACCGACTGTGCAAGGAGGGGATGCCAGGGACACCCGGCCTGTCACAGTGCCAACCTCCCAGGGTGACACTGTGCAGAAGGGGGTCCCAGCAGTGCCTGAACTGGAAACCAGGTGAGATCCCAGAGTGGTTTGTTTGCAGCGGGCAATCCGGACGCTGGGAAGGCCTTTGCACTTTGTGACTGGTACCAGGAAAAGGTCCCTTTTGGCACGTGGCTCTGGTGGCTCCTCCAAAGTCTCACAGCTTGCAGAGGGAAGGTAGTTCAGCACCGTGCTGGCTCTCCAGAGGAACTGAGCTGAGCCCAGAGCTGGCGGGGCACCTGCACAAGCTGCTGTGCTGGGAACACAGCACTCTGCTCGCCTGCACAGCGCAGGCTCCGTGGGTGTGCTGGCACTGCTGGCACTGGGCTGCACTTGTCACCCACAGCCATGGGAACCCACAGGTTTTTGGTGAACACCGACGTGGGGGAGGCAGCTCTGCCCCACCCTGGCAGGCTGGCCCTGGTTCAGGTCAGGCTGGGGGGTGCTGCTCCTGGCACTCTGAGCAGCCAGGGATTGCAGGGCAAATGCCAGATTCCAGCAGAATTCTGGACACTGACCTTTGGTTTTGCTGGCTCGGGTTGGGGCTGCACAGCAGAGTCTGGCTGGCCTGACACTGATGCTGAGCACTCAGCAAAGCCGAGTTTCCCCTGCCAGGAGGGCATCGAGGAATGTTTGGCCATGGGGCTCTCCTGCACGGAGGGTCTGGAAGCAGGACACACCCTGCTGCCCTTTCCGTGCTGAGCATTGGGGTTTTCCCCTAGGGCTGTTTGTCTGACTTTTCACTATCCCTCACAAAATTCCCCTCTGCTCCTGGATCTTCCTTCAGTGCTGTGCTCTGCAGTGGAGCTGTGGCAGCTAGAGGGCTGCAGGGTCCTGGGCACAGTGCTGCCAACCACAGCCACAGGGGCACGGAGGAGTGGGGGACAGTCCCTGTGTCTGCTCTGTCACAAGGTGCAGGGATGGGCAGGGAGCCGGGGGATGGTGGGGCTGTCACCCTTCTCCATCTCCTTGTCCCCGGAGATGACTGATGCCCTGCTTCTGTCCTGCTCTTGGGCTGGCACTAGTTAAGCCTGGCCCAGCACAGAGCGTGCTCTGCTGGGCTGAGGGTTTTCCCTGGATGGATCCCAAGGTGCAGGAGGTGTCCGTAGGGCAGCTTTGCACAGCTCCTGCGTCCTCCCTGGCATTTGGGGCTCTCATGGTGGGTCCTGCCTTCTGCACCCTGGAGGCACGGCCGTCCCCAGCTCTGTGTCCTGCACCCAGAACACCTGGACACCCCTGTGCCACCACAGCCAGGGCCACCACCGCTGCCAGGAGGACCAGGACAAGATGGACTAGTGTGTGGGGCAAAGGGTGCTCCCAGCAGGCACCAGCGACTGCCCCTGCCCGTGTCCTCCACGCACAGGGAAGGCTTTGTTGACCAGGCTCTGCTGCTTGCAGAGAAGCCCCTGGAACAGGCTTCCCCAGCTTGGAGGAACACTGCCAGGGCAGATGGTTCCCACTGCTGGCCCAGCCTGTCTGGGATGGGGCAGCTGGCAGCACCCCTGGGATGTCCAGGAGGGCTCAGCACAGCCTGTGCCTCCTGCGCTGGTGAGCTGCAGTGTCCCAGCTGACCAGGTACATGGCCACTGCGGGGCAGAGGGCCAGGACAAGCCCTGGAGCTGCAGGATGGCTGTCCCCGAGCTGGGCAAGGGCTCTGGGGGGTGGGGGTGATGGGGCAGGCCCCTCGTCCCCGGAGCAGCAGGACACAAGTGAATGTGTGGGTACAGAGGGGCTGCGGTGCGTGAGGGATGTGGCAAAGGGCAAAGGCACCCTCGGTGCTGCCTGAGGAACTGAGCTGAGGTGCCACTGTCCTCTCCCTCTCCTCAAGGGCACTCCCAGAGGTGGTGGAAGGTGCAGGGAAATGCAAAGAGAAGAAGCACGTTTGCACTGAGCCCCCAGGCCGGCGTGGCTGGGCTGAGCAGCCGGGGGTTATTGTCCCTCTGCTGCCGGGATGGTCCCTGCCCTCCAGGAGCAGGTTGTCTCTGCCCTGGCATGGCAGAGGGATGGGGTGCAGCCGTCCTGCTCCGGGGGGCCCTTAGGGAAGCAGCAAGGATGCACTTTATCAGGGCAGGGAAGTGGAGCTGTGGGTGCTTCTGGCTGCAGGAATCCCATGAGAGAACACGGCTGGATAATCATGAGGAGCGTGATGGAGGAGAGCAGGCTTCTTCCCCCACACCTCCTCTCCTCTCCTCTCCTCTCCTCTCCTCTCCTCT
>VXAD01000591.1:714251-725765 GCA_013399195.1 Dicrurus megarhynchus
CCGGAGCCCCTCACCCACCTCCCCTGTCTTTCAGGTGGAGGATGTCCCGGGCCATGCAGTGCCAGAGCTGCCTGCCCTGGGGGAGCTGGGCACAGCTGCCCCGGTCCCTGGCAGGGAGCAGGGGGACCCGCAGTGTGTCTGTGCGTGCTGCTGCAGTGCCAGGTGAGCTGGCTCTGTGCCTCTGGTACTCTGTCCTGTCCCTGTTGGACATCCCTGCCCAGCTGGGGAGGGATGTGGGACACCCCAGCAAGGTGTGAAGCCAGAGGGCTGGGTGGGGTTGGCTGGGCTGGGCTGGAGAGGGCCATCCCTGTCTATGCGCATTCTTCCTCCCCACAGGTCCTGCAGGCAGGTGCTTCCTCAGGAAGATCCTTCGCACAAGCAGCATCTCCCTGCCCAGGTACGGTTGGTGTGGCACAGCTGGGGCTCTGCCACAGCGCCTGGGTGGCTGAGCTGGCTGCCTTGGCACCAGCGACACTGCTTTGCTTCCACCTAGAAACACACCCAGACCCACCTCCCTGCTTGCTCTGACTCCAGCCCACCTCCTCTGCCTCTCCACGGGTTTTCTGGGAATGCACAGCCCATGGCTTGCTGACCTGCCTTCACCTCCTAGCCGCGCCCCTGCCCTGGCCCTGCGCTCTCCTGTGGTGTGGGGGAAGGAAGGGGTGAGCTGGCTCCTCTCAGCACTTCCCACCACCCTGCCCCAGGCAGGGTTTGGAGCTGCTCCTGGTGACACTCCCTCCTCTTGCAGGGGCTGTGTTCGCTACCAGGGAGGCTCCCAGCAGAACTCTGCCCAGCCCGGCTCCTCCCACCATGGCCGGTCCCAGCTGAGGAACGTGGCCTCTTCTGGTGAGTTTGCAGCTCTGTGCTGGAGGGAGGGTCCTACACAGCGGGGTGGGGGCAGCTGCTGTCCTGGGCAGTGTGAGGGTTCCCCATGACTGGGTGCCGTCCCCTCTCTGCAGTGGCTTGGGGCAGGCAACTTCCCCAGTCCCCTGCCCGGGAGAAGCCCTTGTCAAGTCCAACACCTTCCTCCTTCCAGGTGCCATCCAGAAGCACCAGAAGAGCCTGTCTGCGTGGTTCAGCCACCAGCCCAACGAGGAGAGGCAGTTCGGCCCTTCCTTCTCTCTGGATGCCGTCCACGTGGACCCAGTGATCCGGGAGAGCTCCCTGGAGGAGATTCTGAAGCCCTCCCCTGACTTAACCATCCAGAACCAGCTCCAGCAGCCCTCCAGACGGGTTATCAGCCTCCACAACCTCTTTGACGTGGACGCCTGCGGGCGGCAGGTGAAGAACGTGGTGCTCTACGGCACTGTGGGCACAGGCAAGAGCACCCTCATCAAGAAGATGGTGGTGGACTGGTGCCACGGCCGCCTGCCCCGCTTCGAGCTGGTCATCCCCTTCTCCTGCGAGGACCTGTCCCACAGCCACGCCCACGTCTCCCTGCGGCGCCTCATCACCAAGAAGTACCAGCACCTCCGGGACGTGGTGCCGGTGCTGGAAGCTTCCAACCTCAAGGTGCTCTTCATCCTCAACGGCCTGGAGCGCCTCAACCTGGACTTCCGCCTGGCTGGCACGGAGCTGTGCTGTGACCCCAACGAGCCCGTGCCTCCCGCTGCCATCGTGGTGAACCTGCTGCGGAAATACCTCCTGCCCGAGGTCAGTGTTGCCCTCCTTTGTGCTGGGATGAGCCCTGAGGCATCCGAGCCAGGGCTGTTGTGATAATTATTTGCAGTCCAGCTTGGCTGGGAGCAAGCAGGCAGCCTCCATTCGTGGAGGGACTTGCCAGGGTGGCTTCATGTCACTGGTGGGGTCTTTGGGGAGGCCTGGTAAGGGGATGAAGGCCGTGAACTTGTGTCTGTGTCTAGCAGGGAATGGGGAAAGTTCTTCTGTCCCTTCTGCCTGGGCCAGGTTTGATCCAGCACCCTTTTTGCACCAGCTTTGTGAACCCCAGCTTGTGGGTGGGGTGATCCTCGTGCACCTCTCCGTGGGTTGTGCCCTGCTGAGCAGCCGCAAACCCATCCGCCCCTGTGTCCCCAGGCCAGCATCATCGTCACCACGCGCCCGTCGGCCGTGCGCCGCATCCCCGGCAAGTACGTGGGACGCTACGCCGAGATCTGCGGCTTCTCCGACACCAACCTGCAGAAGCTGTACTTCCAGATGCGTCTCAGCCAGCCTGGCTGCACCGGAGAGGAAAGCCAGGATCGCAGCTCTGCGGAGCAGGAGAACCTGGTGGAGATGTTGTCGAGGAACTTGGAGCGCCACAACCAAATAACGGCTGCCTGCTTCCTGCCCTCCTACTGCTGGCTGGTGTGCACCACCCTGCACTTCCTCTACTTCACCAGGACGGTTCCTCCCAGCCAGACCCTGACTGGCATCTACACCAGCTTCCTGAGGCTCAACTTCAGCGGGGAGGTGCTGGACAGCACCGACCCCACCCACATCTCCATGATGAAGTACGTGGCCAAGACAGTGGGCAAGCTGGCCTACGAGGGGGTGATGTCCCGCAAGACCTGCTTCTCAGAGGAAGACCTGCAGCAGTGTTTCGAGGTGGAGATGAAGACTGAGAGCGAGCTCAACCTCCTGGAGGTTTTCCGCAGCGACGTCTTCCGCTTCTTCCTCAGCCCATGCGTGCAGCCAGGCAAGGAGCACACCTTTGTCTTCACCATCCCCGCCATGCAGGAGTACCTGGCAGCCCTGTACGTGGTGCTGGGCGAGAAGAAGACCCTGGCCCAGAGAGTGGGGCAGGAGCTGTCAGAGGTCATCGGGAAGGTGAGCGAAGATGTGGCTGTGGTTGTGAACATCATCTCCAAGGTGCTGCCCCTGCGCTTCCTCCCCGTGCTCTTCAACCTGCTCAAGATCTTCCCTCGCTACTTCTCCCGGGTGAGCGGCAAGGACAAGGATGCCATCGCCCACACCATGGCAGAGGAGCTGTTCAAAGAGGAGGACTACTACAATGACGATGTCTTGGACCAGATCAACTCCAGCATCCTGGGTGTGGAGGGCCCCATGCGCCACCCCGATGAGGCCCCTGACGATGAGGTCTTCGAGCTCTTCCCCATCTTCATGGGTGGGATCCTGTCCCGCCGCAACCGCGCCATCCTGGAGCAGCTGGGCTGCTCCATCAAGAACCTGGCGGCCTTTGAGATCGCCAAGGCCATGAAGAAGACGGTCATCAGGAAGGGCCGCAAGGGCCTGCCCCCCTCCGAGCTCATGGACTACCTGTTCTTCCTGCACGAGTTCCAGAACGAGCGCTTCACAGCCGAGGCCATCCGCTCCCTCCGCGCTGTCAACCTCTCCTCCGTCAAGATGACCCCTCTCAAGTGCTCTGTGCTGGCGTCCGTTATGAGCACCACGTGCCACGAGGTGGAGGAGCTGAACCTGACCTCCTGCAACCTGGACAGCAGCAGCTTGAGGACCCTCTTCCCTGTCCTGCTGCGATGCAAAGCTCTCCAGTGAGTACCACCTCCTCCTGCCCTTGGGCACTGCTCAAAAATCGGGTTCTTCCTCACCTCTGCCCATCACGGGGATGCTTTAGGAGCCCAGGTATGGAAAAGCCAAGGACGGGCGTGTTTATCCTCAGTGCAGACCTAGGAACTACAGCTCCCAACATGCAACACTCCGTGAGCAGCCTTTCTAGGGCACTGCATGCTGGGATTTGCAGTCCCAGCTCACCCTCCCGCAGGAATTTTTGGGAAGTTCCCTGCAGCTGGTACAGGCTGGGCAGGCTGCCAGCTGTCCTGGCAGACCCGAGTCCCTACGGGAAGTTACCCGGCATCCCCGAGTCGTTAGCTCTGTGAGGAGTTTGGTGTCCCAAAGGTGGGAGTCTGGGCTGTGCAGATGTTCCCACAAACGTTCCAGAACATTTGCGGAGCTGCAGGTCTTCCTGCCGCCCAGGTGGTGGCGAGACGTGCTCAGCACAGATGGAACGGGCCGTGCAGCTGGGCTGTGCCGCACTTCCTTCCTCCAGATGCTCAGGAGGGCTCGATGGAGCCCTGATCCCTCCTCTGACCTTCACCCACCCCCCTGAAGACTCCACCATCCCCTTCCTCTTGCCCTGCTCCTGCTGGCACTGGCTCATGCTCCAGTGCAGTGTCACCGTGCTCCTTTTGGGAGAGGAAACCTGGAGTGGCCTAGTTTGGGGAGCCCAGGGAGGATGGTGATGGGCAAAACGGAGCGGGCAGGGCTGCCAGGCTCACAGGTAACAGCCATTTTGCTCCCGTCACCCCCGTGTCTTGCTCTGCACCAGTCTGCAGCTCAACAGCCTGGGCTCCGATGCCTGCAAGGAGATTCGTGACCTGCTCCTGCACGACAAGTGTGTGGTGAGCAGCCTGCGGTGAGTACGGCCCCCGCCTTGCATGACACTGCCACTGCTGCCCACCACGTGCCCCGACACTCCCCGAGCTCCCGTGTCCACAGGCTGGCCAATAACCCCGTGGGCGAGCAGGGCGCTCGGTACCTGGCTGAGGCGCTGGCCGGCAACCGCTCGCTGACCCAGCTGTCCCTGCTGCACACCGCGCTGGGGGACCCCGGCGCCGAGGCCATCGCCCAGCACCTGGCCGAGAACCAGCACCTGCAGGAGCTCAACCTGGGCTACAACTCCCTGACGGACACAGCGGCCCTGCGCGTGGTGGAGGTGGCCAAGAGGCACGAGACGCTGGACAAAGTGCAGTGAGTCCACTCTGCCACGTCCCTGCCCTTTCGCCCACACGGCGTCCCTGTCCTGTCTGCCTCTGTCCTTCCCCTCAGCCCTCACCAGTGTCTCCTGCTGCTTTCCCAGCCTCTACTTCAACGACATCAGCGAGGATGGCAAGAGGGCTCTTGACAGCCTGCGCATGGACCGGGACGGCGTCAGGGCTCTGGTTTTCCTCACGGCGGGCACCGACGTCTCTGATTACTGGTCCCACATCCTGAACGTGGTGCAGAGGAACCTGCCCTTCTGGGACCGCGAGCGGGTCCAGCAGCACCTCGCCCTCCTCCTGCAGGACCTGGAGAGCAGCCGCAGCCAGACTGCCAATCCCTGGAGAAAAGCCAAATTCCTGCGAGTCGAGAGCGAGGTCAAGAAAATGCTGGGGAAACTGCAGGATGGGACCCTCTAAGCTGCTGCCCATCCACCAGCCAGGGATGGGGCAGTGGAGTGTGCCCAGCAGCACATTCCCTGCGCCCTTACCCGCCTGGAGATGCTGAGTGGATGGTGCTGTCAAAGGTGCTGGGTGTGTGGGGCTCAGCCTCCTCTGCAGGCGAGGCTGAAGGGTGGGAATGGGACAGAAACCAGGCCAGGAGCAAATGGGACTTGTTCTTCTGGGCTTGTGGAAACCCAGCCCCTGCACCCCGGCCAGAGCAGTGGCAGGGAGCAGGATTGGGGCTTGTCTGTGAATCTTTTGGGAGCATTAAAGTGCACCACTTTATTTCCACTGAAGCACACTAGTGATCTCCTCTTGGGGCCCTTGCTGGGGAGGAATGTGGAGCTGCCCCTCCAGCAGCTGGAGCGGAGGGTTCTGCCCCTTCCCCATCTCACAGGGTTGGCGTGGAGCAGCCCACCTCTGCTCCAGCGCTGCACCAGTCACTCTTCCCCCCGTGTGTCCCCCTGGAAGCCACCAGGAGCTGTCCCCACGCTGGGTGTCCCCACGCTGGTCCCTGCTCCCAGCTCTGACTGGCAGTGCCCTGGGGCTGGGAGGGCAGGGGAGACCTCGGGGCTGTTTAACCATTAAACCTGAGGCGTCTTGGAAGAGGCGGGGACACTTCCCTGCCACTTCACCCTGTACCTTGCTCCCTCCCGCAATCCCTGCAGCCATGAAGCAAACAAAAGGTACGTGCCGGGGAATCCTCTGGAGACCCTTCCCCACACACACAGGCCCTGCTGCCGCATGGAGCAAGGCAATGTCAGAGCCCAGGCAGCCCGTGGAAAGGAGCCAGAGGCATGCAGGAAAATGTCTCATTGTGGGGACACTGGGGAGGAATCCCCTCGCCCTAGGTTTGGGGTGCCTTGTGCCCCAAGAGGTGGGGAGGTGTTTTGTGGGGAGGTGTGTGCCGGGGAAGGTCTCTGACTCCATCTCCTGGCTCCAGCAGCTCTCTGGGGTCCTGGTGAACCTTCTCACCCCTCACCGAAGAGCCCTGTAAACCCCCAGGACCGAGCTCCATCTGCCTGGCCCTGCCTTTCCCTCGCTGGGCTGGGCAGTGAGTGCCCATGGCACCTGAGCAGCAGGTCCTGCTGTAGGGAGTGCAGGAGGACAGTGGTGGCAGGGCCAAGGAACAACCTGTGCTGAGAGACAGAGGGGCTCGGGGGCTGTGTGGGCTTGGCAAACCCCCTCACCTGGCATGGCAGGCTCAGCCTGCGAGTGGACAAGCCCTGTGTGCTCGAGGGTGTGGGGTCTGCTCCCAGCCCACGACCTCCTGTGCTGACCTCTACTCTCCCTCTGCAGGGCTCGAGGGAGACAAGATGTCCATCATGTAAGTGCTGATCTCCCCTTGGCCAGGGGCTTCCTGGGGCTCAGGAGAGATGTGGGGAATGGTCCAAGAGGGAGATGCCCTCTGGCTTTCCCCAAGGAAAAGGAGGCACAGATCCCAGCTGGCCCTTTCTGGGAGGAACAGGCTCCCCAAGGCTGGGGGAGGCAGAGGCAAGGCCGTCCTGCACTAACGTGGCCTCTCCTGCCCTTTATCATTTCAGAAAATTTGAATTTAACCCCAAAGTTGGGATCGACAACCCTGCCTTGACACTGACTGAGGACACGGGTAAATACACGCCCTCATCTCCCAGGGCGTCCTTGTGTCTGCACGGGGTTGTGGCACCTGGGCACTGCTGGGGTCCTGAGCTCTTTCACACTGGGGACCTGTGGGAGGTGAACACAGGAGGGATGAGCAGATCCCCAGCCCAGGATGGGGAAGAGAACTCGTGTGAGGATCCCTGCAGGGCCCTGCTCACGGGCTGTGCCCCCATACAGACGGCGAGGGCGTGGGGGAACCCCGCTTCTACCTCCTGACCAAGGACAACACGGAGACCTTCGGCTTCTGCCTCCACGAGGAGCTGGGCTGCCAGGGCCACGTCATCCGGCAGATCGAGCTGGGGGGGGTGGCCCAGCGCAGGGGGCTGCAGGACGGGGACCGGCTGCTCCAGGTCAATGGCCACTTCGTGGACCACATGGACCACCTCAGGGTAAGCTGGGAGCATCCCATGGGAACGCCTGGGTCCCCCCAGCCAGGGGCACAGGGGGTGCGTGACCCCTGCTGACCCCAGGGACCCTGACCCCATCCTGTCGGAGGGGAGCCTGCCCAGGGTTCACAGCCTGGGGCCTTCCAGGTGGTGCAGAAGATCAAGGCCAGTGGGAACCAGGTCCTGCTGGCGGTGCTGGACGGTGACTCCTACGAAGCCGCCAAATCCCTGGGCAGGGACCTGTCCCAGATGCTGCCGGACGACATCCGCCCACGCCTGTGCCACGTCACCAGGGACAAAAGCGGCTTTGGCTTCAGTGTGTCGTGTCCGGAAGGTAAAGCAGGATGCTGGCACCACGAGCCTCCCTGCTGAAGCACCCCACTCACCCCAAAGTGCCCCTTCTGCTGCTCCTGCAGGCACCAAGGGCACCTTCCAGCTGTCGGTGCTGCAGGACGGGCCAGCGGACAGAGCAGGGGTGCCACCAGGCTCCTGGCTGCTGGAGCTCAACGGGGACAGCGTGAAGAGCTACTCCCACACACAGCTCACCAAAAAGGTGCCTGCTCCTGGCGTGGGGGGTGAGGGATGGGGTTGAGAATGTCACTGAGCGCCCCGTGCTTCCCATCCAGCTTAAGCAGAGCGGCAACAAGGTCACGCTGCTGGTGGCATCCAGCGCCGTAGAGGAGTTTTACCGCCTGCGGGGCCTGCGGGTCACGGCCGCCTTGGCAGACACCTCCTGGCTCCCCTTCAGGGTCCGGGAGCTGCACCTGGTGAAGGGCCCTGCTGGCTACGGGTTCCTGCTCAAGGAGGATGACTGCAGCTCGGGGGGCGTAGGTGAGGCGGCTGAGGGGGGCAGTTTGTACCTGAGCAAGGCACTTGTGAGGCTTGGGAGGAGCTGCCAGCTCTGTGCGTGCACTGGGACCCTGTGGGGTCAGCAGAGCCAGTTCCCCTCTGTGAGCATCTCCCCCCTCCCTCTGCCCCACTGTGGCAGGCCAGTTCCTGTGGGATGTGGATGTAGGGCTGCCGGCCGAGCAGGCGGGGATGAAGGAAGGGGACCGTGTGCTGGCGGTGAACGGGGAGAGCATTGAGGGGCTGGACCACGAACAGACCGTGCACAGGATCCGTGCCCGCGAGGATCAGGTGACGCTGCTGGTCATCGACCCCGCTGGCGACGAGTTCTACCACTCGGTAGGTTTTGGGGGCATGGTCCTGCCCTGGCTGGGGAGCCCTGGGGTGGGATGGGTGTCCTTCACAGGGGCTGTGTGTCCATCCCTCTCCTGCTCTTCCAGATCGGGCTGTCCCCTCTGCAGTTCTTTGAGGACAGTGACCCTGCCTCGGGCTCCTGCACGCCCTCCCTGCCCTCTCGCAGTGGCTCCCCTGCACTCTGTGACGTTGAGGTGGGACCAAAGGGACCTGTGTCCTGGCTGATGGCTGCTGCCAACAGCATAGAGATCATACAGGTAACTCCTCAGGGCAGTGCTCACAGCCTGGCAGTGCTCTGAGTCCTGCCACCCTCCTATTCTGCCCATCCTAATATTTCCCTGGCACCTGTGGTGCCACCAGGAGGAGGCTGTGTGGTCCCCTGGCCACAGGGGCCAGGCAGAAAGACTCCTCCAACCTGTGTTCCTGCAGAGCCAGCGCCAGGAGGAACAGACGAAGCTGTGCCAGGCATTCTAACAGCCCAGGAGCCTCTGGACAGGCTCCCCCACACGGCACCTCCACCCGGGCCACATCCAGCCCCTCGGGCCGCAGCATGCTCAGCATGGACCCTGCACATGCAGCTCCTGCGTCTCCATGCCTGGCTCACAGCATGACACTCCCAGGGACTCGTCCCTGCTCACCGAGGATGGCTCCGAGCTTTTATCAACCACAGTGGCAGCTCCTTGTAACCTGACCACAGACCTGTGTCTCTGCCTGCCCAGCTACCTCCAGGGATTTCTCAGGACATTATTGCACTGAAGCCCTCGCCCAGCTCCAGGCTCTGGGAGTTCCCAGGAGAGCTGAGGCACTGCCCTCTGCACTGTGACCCAGGGGACTTGAGGGTTGGCTCAGATCTGCACGTGCATGGACATCTCTCCTGTGCTTCTCCTCTCATGCTCTCCCTGAACCTGTGGGCAGTGAGTGTCCACCACCCACCACCACACTGTTCCTGCACCGCCCTTTTGGGGTGCGATTAAAGGACAAATCCCCACTGCTGTTTGTGTGGGTGATGTTAACGGCAGCACTGCGAGTTGGCAGCGCATCCCAGGGCCGGATCCATCCTCTCTTCCCAAGCCTGGAGCTGGACAGTGGATGTGGGAAGCTCTCCAAGTGTGCTGCTGAGGAGGGAGGGGCTGAGAGCCATCCTGGGAGCCCCTGGGCACTGGATTTCCAGGGATTTGAGGGCAAACTCCTGTGGGCATCCCTTGTGCTCCATGGCAAGGGTCATTCCTGAGGGGTTCCCCTTGCACGTGACACATCAGAAGCATCCATTCATGCCCTGCCAGGGCTGTGACAATGCTGGGGGGGAAGGGGACAGGGGGGATCCTGGCAGGGGAAGTTTCACCTCTCTGCTGAGCGTGGGAGAGTGAAAATGAGCGTGGAGTTTTGCATGTGGCCAAGAACCGCAAACCTCTGGCTGAGGTTTTACCTCGGCCCCTTCTCGAGTGCGAACGGAAACGCGATAATGGAGCATCGCCCTGTCAGGCAGGGAAGTCTCTGCCTCTGTGGTCTCCTCTGAGCTCAGTGCAGGCATCTGGGGTGCAAGGAGTTCCTGTCCAGAGCCTTTGGGAGCTGACAGCTCAGGAGGGAGCAGGGCTGGCCAGCTGCAGGGTGGTTTGGGGTTGAACAGTCAAGGGAGAGGTGGGATAAGCTTGGCTGGGAGCCCCCAGCAGCACCAAGGTGTGGGGTCCCCGCATCTGTCCCAACAGTCCCAAGTGAAAAACCCTCCCAAGAGCCCCAAGTGAGACACTCAGAACAGTCCCAAGCAAAACCAACCTCTGCTTGAAGTCTCATACGTAGCTACAGCCCTGACGTGGAGTGAATCATGCCCAGGGAAGCAGATAGTCGGGAATGCAATTGCTCAAGCGTGTTCCCTGATCTCTTTGGATCAGAGCCATGGTGATTTTTGTACTCGGCTCTCACAAAGCCAGTGTTGCCCTCCCCGGTTCTCTCCCCAGGTACTTGTGGTAGCGTGGAGCTGGCCAGGGCACCCGCTGGTGGTCAATCCGGCTTGACTATTAGCCAGAATCTATTAGCACCTAATGGGAAAAGCCTCAGGAACATGGCCTCAATAAACGTTGACATATTTGAGGTCAATATAATCCTTAGGAAAATTTGCCCAGGTAATTAAAGCCAGACAAGGAGTTGCCTGTCCCAGAAATATTTACCAAGCTTTACCAAAGGCAATAAAATGAAGGCAGAGAGTTTTATAACCAATCCATGCTGGGCTCCCTTGTTGTGTTTAGTGCTGCTTCCTGCTGGCCTGTCCGTCTGGCTCCTCAGCAAGAGGGTGCCACAGGGGAAGCAAAGCTCCCTCGAGGAGGCTGGATCCGGAGGTTGAGGCTTGTGCTGTCCAATCTCCAGGCCGGAGTTTGGGGTGCTTGTGTTCCCCAAAGTGATGTGGCCAAACTGCAGCACCCGCAGTTTTCCTTTGCCTGGTTTCCTGTCGCAGCCCCTGTGGTGAGGCTGATGCCGTGTGCTACCAGCCACAGCTGGTTTTTGCAAAAGGATGTGTCCTTCTGCCTCGGAGAGGAGATGAAAAGAGGATCTGAAGGCAGCAAAGAAACAGAACCCAACTGACTTTTGAACCCATGTTGTAATTTTTTGGAAGTTTGGTGATGTCAGCTCTGACAAGCTCAATCTTGGTTCCCTTTAGATTCCCTGGTCCCCTTTTCACTCCCTGGTTCCCTTTTCTCTCCCTTGTCTCCTTTTGACCCCCCGGTTCTCTTTTTTGCCCCTGGTCCCTTTTCTCTTCCCGGTCCCCTTTTCTCTCCCTGTTGCTCTCGCTGCCCCGGTCCTACTCCTTCTCCCGTTGGAGCCGGGATGTCGGGAACAGGGACTCAGCCCCGGTGGGCTCTGTCTCCCCCTGCGCTTGCGGGGAGATGCCTCAGGTACCTGCCAGGTGCACCGCCACGCTCTCCCGTTCCCATTCCCTCCCTGCCATGGGGATGCCGGTGCTGCTCCTGCCTCGGGCATATCCCTCCCCGGGAGAGGTGGATGCACCGCCGCTTCCCCGCGTCCGGACCGTTCTTAGAAAAGGGAACGCGTCGTCAGGAAAGGGGAAGCGATCCTGTTTCGCAAGCTCGGCGCGGGGCACGGGAAGGGCGGCGAAAGGCCGCGGCTCCCTCCCGGGGGCGGCGGGGCGAGCGCGGCCCCCGCGTTCCCATGGCGAC
>VXAD01000591.1:725911-773787 GCA_013399195.1 Dicrurus megarhynchus
AGAGAGCGGTCTATGGCTCGGAGGGAAGTATTTGGGGGGCTGAGAGGTGTGTGGGCATAGAATGGGGTGCAGCGCTTTAGGGGAAGGATGTAGTGAGCATGGAGTGACAGGATAGGGGGGAATGGCTTCACACTGATGGAAGGCAGGGTTAGATGGGCTGTTGAGAAGAAACTTTTCCCTGGGAGGGTGGTGAGGCCCTGGCACAGGGTGCCCAGAGAAGCTGTGGCTGCCCCATCCCTGAAAGTGTCCAAGGCCAGGTTGGACAGGGCTTGGAGCAACCTGGGATAGGGAAGGTGTCCCTGCCAGGGGCCAGAACAAGATGAGCTTTAAGGTCCTTCCAACCCCAACCATTCTGTGATTCCACGTGGAAGCTGGTGGAGAGGCAAGCGATGGAGGAGAGGCCAGAGGCAGGATGGGGATGGGATGCCAAGACAGGAAAGTATGAAGAGAGATCAGCAGCTCTGCAAGGAACAAGTTGGAGGAAGAGGGGACAATTTGGAATGGAGGATGCAGACCTGCCTAAGAGGATCTGGGATGCTCCCCCAGAGCAGTGGTCACAGCCCTAAGGCTGCCAGAGCTCAACATTTGGACAACACTCTCAGGCACTGGGTGGGATTGTTGGGGTGTCCTGTGCAAGGCCAGGAGTTGGACTGGATGATCCTCGTGGGTCCCTTCCAAGCCAGGATATTCTGTGGTATCTGTATATCATATACACGTATAGATAACGATAATCCTGTAGGTGCTGGGGTGGGCACTGGTGCTGCTGGGAATGCGTAGGGGCTGGTGGGGAGCTGCAGGTGGTGACAGCAGCAGGACAAGGGAGAAATCTAGGATTTGCTCCTTGGAAGGTGTGACACAGGCTGGTGTGTGGGTACTGGATAGTGAAGCTTTGTGGCAGGTCAGGTTATTCCTTTTGGAATGAGCGGGAATGTGCTGCTGCTCTCAGGACAGAATATTTTCCTTAAAACTGGGAGCTGAGTTAAAACTGTAAAAGCCTGAAGAAACCCTTCTGCGATAAGTACAAGTAGTTACAGAAAGATAAAGTATTAACTGATGTTAAACAAGAAAAACTTGTGGCGTGGGAGTTGGAAAGGCCTTCTTCCAGTCCCACACCTTTAGGAGGGGCACCGCTCTCTGGGGTCATTAAGACTCTCCCCTCCTCCTCCTCCTTTTAAAATGCCAGGAAATGGCTCTTGCCGGGGGCAGGACACCAGACCTTTTGGCCTGCTGGTGTGATGGGATATTTGATTTACTGGCCTGGCTAGGTGTGCTGGTCAATCCAGTGTTTTCAGAAATCCTGGGCAGTTGTCAGGGAAGGATGCGGTGGGTGAGCACAGGCACACAGAAATGGGCATAAAATAAAAATCTAACATTTTTGTATTTCATTGATACTTCCTGTTCAGCCCTGAAATCAAGGCTGGGCTTGACACGTTGCAGTCTGAAATGTGCATTTTATGACACTGGGTTCAGTGCCCTAAAAGTAGTGCAGAGTAAGAGCATCACCCAAGTTGCCCCCAGGCCTTGGGGACTGTCATCTGGCCACCTTCTTCCCCTCTGGGAGCAGAGCAGGCAGGGCTTTTGGGCATCCCTCGTCTAATTGCCCCTCAGGCTTATGCATTCCCACTTTTCCTTCTCTTTCCCCTGCATTGTTTATCCATGCAGCAGTGTCTGAACCTCCTGCAGTAAGTGCTAAAAGCAGGCAGAGCAAATGACTTCTTTAAAGGCGTCTTAAATTATATTCCTGCCAAGAAATCACTCTGTGTTGGCTGGCTCAACAAAAGCCAGGGTTTATAGTTGTGCCTTGCTGTGCCTGTGATAAGCTTTGATCACCTACAGGGAGACTGGGGCAAAGAAAAAAAGCCTTTTGAGAAGTGCCATTGGCTCTGTTACAGACACTGAGGGCCAAGCACAAGTGCTAATGTAGGAAAGGCAGTTTGGGCATGGAAACAGGATCCTAAATAAGTGTAACCTGTAAGAATGCAGATCTCCATGTATTGAATATGTAGATATGGATGGCAACTTGTATTTGACCTCATAACCTGCTCTGTTTGAAGGAAAAGATTGGCCTGGAAAAAAAAAAACTGATTATCATGGCATTTTGAAATGCAGTGGGATGTTTTTTGGGGGGAAGTTTCACAGCTTCAGGTCTTTAGAGCAGGTTGGATGTGTACTCTCTCCACTGACAGAAAAGCCAAGGCTGCTGCTGTATTTGTCACAAGTTACATCAACCTCATTTGACTTCAGGTTTACTCATAGGCAGCATCCAGAAGCTCTCAGGCTTAAAGTCTTGTTCAGTCTGATTTGTACAAAAGGAAAGATCTGGCTCTGAAAAGCCTTTCAGATTTCAGTTAGATTTCAGCTGTACTTCTGCACACTCAGGAGAACATGTCTGAATTAAAATCTTTTTAGTGGTGTAGCAAATTGCCAGTGAAGCTCTTGGTGAGAAGGGCTAAATGAATGGAAGGTGTTGAAAACGGGTTAGATTTCTGGGCCAAGAATGTTAAATTCCAGGTGCAGATAAAAAACCTGCTCATGTGCATGTTTAATAGATGATGTTTTTGCCTCTCAGAGCTGCGTGCTGTGTCTGTGTGGGTACACTACACTCACGACCTCGTTTGTTAGTCTGCATAATTAGCTGGTGTTGTCAAAGCATTCGTGCATCTCTGCTTTCGGATGTGACTGATGAATTTCCTATGCAAGTTGATTCTTGTCCAAATATTTTCCCTGTAATGCTATCCATAAGCTGCCTGACGTATTTATGTCTTTCAGATTCTTTCATTTGAAGCCCTAATTTTTTGTCAGTACCATTCCTCCCACAGCTGCACGTGGCCACACAGAGCATGGACATAAAATACCCTTTCCATCCCTGTGGATGTTCCCCTTCAGCTGAATGAGGTGATATTTATGCATTTCTCTGCAGAACAGAGATTAAATGCAGCCCCCTGGAGTTGCCTGCTGTGGGTGGTATTTGAGGAATAGGTGGGTTAGTCATGAGCTCCTTGGGAGGGAGCAGAGGAATGGTGGGAGTCATGTGGGAAGGCTTGGAGGAGGAAGAGGAGCTTTGAGATAAAGCTTCTCTAAAGGGTTTCCTGATAGCATTCAGTTCCTAGAACCGATACAGAGAAGTGCCACTGCAGGTCACCTTCATTGTGAGTAGAAGAAAGGCCAAACACAAATCCAGCAAGAGATAAGAGATGTTTGAGTAGGTTTTGTTTTGTGTTGGCTTAAGCTGGAATGAGGTGTGATGTCAGTACAGTTGGCTGTTCAGCTGCTAAAGGAAGGAGAAAAGGAGAAAAAGAGGAAATCTTACCTGGGAGTAGCCCCTGGATGCTTGTCAGGCTTTGGGACTCTTAAATCCAGAATTAGTCAAGGCAAGCTGCAGATTGTTGAGGGGAAAGATTCAATTCCAGGCTTCGAAGATCTAGATGAGATTATTTTTCCTAGAATGAGTAGATAACAGATTCTTTTCTCAAAACTGACTTGGGGAAACTGGTTTTTGATTAATTTCTCCTCTTGCGTTTGGAAAATGGAAATGGGTGAAGTCAATTTTGAGGTTCTTCACAGGCCCACCTCTCTTCATGCTAAGCTTTATTGGTGTGTCTAAAAACCCAAAAATGTCTCCCTAAAAGGTCTCCCTAAAAGCCATGCAAACTTTTAGACGATAATTTAAAACCACAGATTGCTTCTGTTCGTTGCCATCACACCTAAACAAAAAATAATTTGCTGCTTTTTGCTCGATTTCCTTCCACGTTGCTGGTCCCTGTGGAAGGCTGCTGAGGGGCAGCTGTTCCCAGGGCTGGGAACATTCCTTTGGATGTTGTCATGATGCTGCAAGTGCACATGTAGAGAAGCAAGGCAAATGCCCCTGCTTTTGTTGCTGCTGTGTTATAAAACCACCAAGTTTGCTCAGGAGGCAGCAGTTCCTAATTATGCAGCGTTGTTTAACTGCTTATCTTAGCTAATTTTGGTCTGCTCGGTAAATAAAGAAGCTGATTTGAAAATAAAATACCAGCAGCTTTGACCTTCCTGTTAACTGTATGAGGCATCTCCGAGTCACCTCTTTTTACAGGGGCTCTGAGGATGAGCAGTTTGCAGAACTCTGCTGCTGTGGGGGAATTGTTGTAATTGATACCGAAGTCTGAGATGCAGCAGGTCCTCTGCTCCCATAGCTGGGTATTTTCAAAGGGTAACAGCCAAATTGTTCTCTATTTCCAGCCGGCTGAGGGAAGTGCAGACTCTGCTTGCTTAATGTGGCTTCCTCCACAGAGCTGACAGTGTTTGTTAAGGTTTTAAACCCACTGTATAATAAACAATTTCTGCTGAAGAAAAGGTTTTGCTGCCCAGAGCACAGCTCAGCTAGGTCTGAGGCGCATATTTAAAACCTATTCATGCTCATAGTGAAACTACTTTTTTTTTTTTTTCAGGCGAAAAATGTGTTGACTCAATTTGTTGATATGGTTCATTGTACAATGTTCACAGGCTCCAAGGAAGCAGCAGTTGAGGCATCAGCATCAATTGACTAAGTCAGCTGTCTGGCCATCCATCTCTTTATCTTAAGACCTTGGCAGCCTTCTCAAAATGGAGGGAAAATTTTGGTAGTTTGTTTTTCCCCTGTATTCTTGCAGAGGCTTTTTTAGGTGTTTGTTTTTTTTTTTACTGGCAGTCTGTTTTTTCTGAGTTTTGATACACTGTGTGCCTTTCTCTTG
Source organism: Dicrurus megarhynchus (assembly GCA_013399195.1). NCBI lineage: Eukaryota > Metazoa > Chordata > Aves > Passeriformes > Dicruridae > Dicrurus > Dicrurus megarhynchus. The sequence goes on from VXAD01000591.1 coordinate 730,618, forward strand.
GCTGAAATCGAACCTTTCTCAGTCAGCTCTTGGTACAGGCCCTGCTGTAAGTCAGATAAAATTGGAGATGTCACTTCACGAGGTTGCTTTTTGCACATACCCTAAATGGCAAAGTTAAATGCTAAAGCACTGTTTCAGAAGAAATGACTCTGTTTACCATCCATGTTTAAGGGAAGTAGGTATTTAAGTGTGTGCTGTAGGGAACTGCCCAATTCCTCTTGAAGGTTTCACAAGGTTTCGTGGAAATGAGGTACTGTAAAAGGATGTTAAGTTGTTCTTTTGCTTTTTCTTAACCACTTTACTTAAGCTTTGCTCTCTGCACTATTTGATATCTGTAATTCCCTCATACCTGGCAGTGTCATGAGTTTAGGCCTCATTTACATGCTGGGTGTTAAGCAGCCAGATAATATTCATTATAGGGAAGAACTTTAGGAAAGTGTAGCTACATTTTGTACTCAAGTTTGCTGGAAATCACAGAATGTAGAAGTGTTGGACTGCTGGTTCTTACCTTGTAAACTTGATCCAAAACTGACCTCACAACTCGTAATGCCAGCCCTTTCTATAACTGAAAGTTCACTACTTAATTTTTCAAATTGCTGCTTTGCCATCCCTTTTATTCCCTCAGTTTAGATAATGGAAAAATCTGGCTGTGGCAGATGGTGAAGTGGCTTCCTTTCCCCTCCCCTGTCACATAAATTTATTACCATGAGTTTCATCAGTCCACATGCACTTCAGCCCAGAAATTGCATTCTTTTATGGTGGCTGGGCTCACTGTCTGGAGAAAATAGCCTGGAGAAAAGGAGGCTCAGGGGAGACCTTATCACTCTACAACTCCCTGAAAGAAAGTTTACAGCAAGCTGGGGTTGGGCTCTGCTCCCAGGCAGGCAGTGACAGGACAAGAGGAAGTGACCTCAAGCAGCACCAGAAGAGGTTCAGGTTGGACATCAGGAGGAATTTTTCCATGGAAGGGTGGTCAGGCTTTGGAAGGGGCTGCCCAGGGAGGTGGTGGAGGTGTCCAAGGAACGACTGGACGTGGCACTCAATGCTCTGGGCTGGTTGGCAAGGTGGGGATCGGTCACAGGTTGGACTTGATCTCAGAGCTCTTTTCCAGCCTCAGTGATTCCGGGATTCTGTGATTCCATCTGAACTTGACCAACAGATGGGGTTTGTTGGAGTGAACATTTCGGAGCGTCGTGTTTGCGACAGCAAATTGTGTTTAACCCCTGCTCATACTCCTCTCCTTGAGTTTTCACAAAGGGGTTTTCTCCATTTCCCACAGGTGGTGCGTCTGTGTCAGAACCCCAAACTGGCCCTGAAGAACAGCCCTCCCTACATCCTGGACCTGCTGCCTGACACCTACCAGCACCTGCGCACCATCCTGTCCCGCTACGAGGGCAAGATGGAGACCCTGGGCGAGAACGAGTATTTCCGGGTCTTCATGGAGAACCTGATGAAAAAAACCAAGCAGACCATCAGCCTCTTCAAGGAAGGGAAGGAGCGGATGTATGAGGAGAACTCCCAGCCTAGGTAATGGAGAGAAATGGTTTCAAGTGTTTATTGTAGGAATTAAATGCGTTGGAAGCTTTGTATTTAAAGTAGATCAACTGCTGGCTCGTCTTTCATTTTGTACAAAGGCATAGCTGAGGTCAAGGGACATCTTCAAGGTGAACAGCACTTAAAAAAAGGATAGGTGGAGGTAGAAACTGCACTTGCTGAATATAAGGCTCTCTTGAACAAAATAGTGTGAATTTAATGTACCTGGGAAGGTGTTTCCTCACCCAGCTCTAAGAAAAGGTGATTTAAGAGTAGAGTAAAGCCCTGGGAAAGATGAATCTTACACATTTGTGTAAGGTCTAACAGGCAGAGATATACAAGGCATACATTTGTAACACTAAACTCATTTCACGTTTTTGAAGTAGATGTTGAATTTCTAAAAAAAAAAATGGTGGAAGAAAAATGTGAAAACCACCCAGTGGCTGAACATAATTGCCCTGGGGAGAATGTGGTCAACTCCCTGGCAACAACTTGGAATTACTTGGAAAAAGTGCTGGCACGTATTTCTGGTTTAATATTGAGCTCTGCGTAGCGTATTCCGTAATATTGAGCTCCAAGCAAAGGCTGTGGCAGTGGCTCCAGAAGGCATTGCTGGTGCTGCTTGAATTGCTGCTGACTGTGTTGAAGAATGAAATAAGAAATGGAATTTTCTTTCTGGGGTGTTGTTAACTGTGTGTGTATTGTGATCTGTCATAAATCTGGAATATCTGATGAGTAAATGATGGCTGTGTCAGTCATGAATCCAAAATCCCACCTCCAGTGCCTTGGTTTTTCAGAGAGAAGCAAAGAGAAATAATTCAGAGAGTTAATCATCCTCATTGGTTTGTAATCCAACTAATTGACTGGAGGGAGCAGGGGAAATGCAGATTGATGGATGTGAATGTCAGGACTGCAGCAGAGGCTGGTGTTCTCACAGCAGGCATGGGAGTCCTTGGGGAATTGCTAATTGTCCCATTTATGAATAAACAGCTTAGCAGGGAAGGAGCTGTGGTGAGACTTGTGTTAAACACAAGCATTAAAACAGCATCACATCCTGGCCACTCTTATGGCATCTCCCTCTGCTCTTGGAGCAGCCCAGGAAGCAGCAGGGACTGTTTGGTCCTAAAGGGGTAACACCAGAGAGCCTTGTGCTGGTGCTGAGCTTGGGAACTTCCTCAGTTCTTTAATTTGTCATGAAAAAGGACAAGATTAGAGCAGTCAGTGCATGTGATCTGTGTACCAGTTCAAGAGATATCCACTCAAAGAATGGGGGTTTTGGGGGATTCTGTTAAATGCTGCACTGCCAGTGGCAGATTCCAGGGTTGTGGGAGCTCTTGGAACCAAATCACTTAAGTGCTCTTTGTTAATTAAATTAAATGAGTTTTTGTTATAAATGCACCTATAAATATAAAATATATACACTCATCTAAGGTGAAGAAACTGAAATTTTCTCACTTGATAGGAGTTGAAGAAAAATACTAATTTTTTTTTTAGTAAGAATAAATTCAAATACTCCGAGTGTGGGAGAAGCTTTCTGGAAGATGGTCAGCATTCTGTAAAGCAAATCTGGTATTCGCTGGGAATGTACTCATGGCAGTGTGTATATGTGTGTGTATATATACATACATATATATATATAAAATCTAGTTTGCCCTTGATCTCATGCAGGTTTGTGGTCATTAGTCTGCAGTGTTTTGAGAACAGGACTTTAAAAGTTTAATAAATGTGTTGTTTTGAATTTTTTGCTGACTTTTCCCCCCGTTTTTCTTGAAGCTTTTTTCTTCCTTTCTTCCAGGCTTCACATTCATTTTGCTTCCCGTTGTGTATGACCTTGTTTTCTCCCCCAAATGGCTCCTGGTGTAGAGCAAAATGCACTATTTTGACATTTGCATCAGCAGCGTGCAAGCTGTGCAGGTGTTTGCTCCTACAGACCCGTCATGAAAAATGACTGAAGCAGGATCAGAACTGCCCATATCACTTGAGCATCACCCTTCTATTTGTATTATTTCCAACTTGCTCTTTGTGTATTTCCTCTCAGACATTTGGGAGGTCTCTGTAGCTCTGTGGTTTTGGTGTACAGTGCTTCAGACTATAAATATATAAATTAACCATGCTTGCTCCTCTCCTGCCTAAACTCACGCGGCGATTTTTGTGAGGAGAACTCACTTGTTTTATTAGGAGAGCTTTCAAGATGCTATTTAAACTCTGCTTTAGCTCCCTTCCATGTCTGTTTAAAAATTCATGCTGCTGAGGGTGCTTTTAAAGCTCTGTGTGCACCTCCTGACTGATAGGTACCAGCAGTAACTTCTGGTTGCTGTTTAAAACTGAATTTTAGGGAGTAGATCAGATGCAACTTGGTGATTTGTGAGTAGCTGTGGGTTTTTAGTGGAGATACTGTGTTGCTCCTCTGAGTTTTGATAGCTAAAAGTAACATCTGCAGGCTTGAATTAGTGTTTCTGGAGTTAATGATTTTGGATATTTTGTTGCATGCTTGTAATAAGGTAAAGGCAAATCATGCAATAATTGCTTGGTTGTGTGAGGTAATTAACAGGAATTTTTGAGGCTGAGCACATTTCCAGAGCTGCTGCTTCCTTTTCTTTGTAGATCCAGGGGTAAATATGTGAACTTCTCTATTGTGAACCTCTTGAGTTTCCTTTTTAACCAGTGATAACAAAAAAATGATTAAACAAACATATTTTTTCCCTGCAGTGTGATGGTTCCATTTCTTGACAGTGGCATTCTTGCTCTGAACATGCTGAACCTGCCTCAGATCTTGATTTCAGTTTCATTTAGAGGCTTAGTGGTTTTGCTGGACTATTTTTTTTTCTGTTTCCATTGCAGAAAGCTTTTACTTCTCAGCTCTCTTGCTTGCACAGAGGAGCTGCAATTTGTCAGCCTTCCACACTACATCAATTACTTATTGCAGCAGTGGTTTTGCAGTTGTGTAAATAGATTACACTTGACATGGCAGGAGTGAAAAATAGCTTGTTGGTCAGGAGACAGGTAGAGGAATTGTGTGTTCCTTGGGAAAGGATTAATTAGGCTGAAGAGTCCATTTTTCACCAAAGAATCAAATTTACTAATTATGTTAAACCAGTCTGTTACGAAGGAACATTCAGAGAGGTTATTTTCTAAATAAAATCAGAGCACTGCAAATGTTTCCACATTAGAACACAGCTATGGAAGCTGCAGGGTGAGTGAGGAGAAATAATTACTCAGGATGTGGACTGGATGTTTAAGGAACAGCACAAGTTATTTTCCTAGTTCAGCTGTGGGAAACAAACTGTTAACAAACCCAGTTACCGAAATAAATATATCTGTAGAGAAAATGGGGTTAGGCAGGGAATATAACAAACTTTTTCCATCTAGCATGGAGGTGAAAAAAAGCTTTGGGAAGCTGGTCCATGTTTAATTGTTCTTCTGACAACAGCTTAGGGGATGCTGGCTCAGCAGGATTTCATATTCTTCTCCAGCTCCAGTGTTAAGACTCACTAATTTACACAGGAAAAAACTACCAGTGTTTAATGTCTTCTGGAAATGACCATGCGTATCTCTAAAAGGGAAGGAAGTGCATGAAGAATAACTTGGAGAAAAAGAAAGAAAAAAAAAAAAAAAGAGGTTGGAATTTAAAGAGGAAGAAGTTGGAAAACACTTGTGCTAAGCCCTGAACCAGAAAACCCTCTGGGGGGAGGGGGGTTGGTGCTCTAATCTCATCTTTGAGACCTCTTGCACACATTCCTGCCCAGTGAAAACGAGATAGTGCAAAATGTGGAACTCAAATGGTGCATGTGAGTCCTCTTTCTGTCTCTTCCTTCTAATACAGCAGCACTTTTTTTCTTTTTTTCTTTTTTTTTTTTTTTTAAAAAAAACCCCCCACTTNTTTTTTTTTTTTTTTAAAACAAAACCCACTAGTGTGAAGTCTACATCTGCATTTAAATTAGAGCATCTTAAAGAAAAGAACAGGCTCCAAAGCTGCCCACAAGAAAGGTTTCCGTGCCAGGCTCCAGCATATGAACACTAACTAACTGCTTATTATCCAAGAAGAAATTCATTATCATGTAAATGTTGTTGGAGGGGAGGAATGTGAATTATTTCTTTTTAATTTGGTTTTAAATTGCAGTTTAGGTGATAGTTTTGGAACTTAAGTAACACTTAGCATAATTGGCTTAGGCTTGCATTCATTATAGTTTTCTTTCTGTCTAAAATTGGACCACCGTCTTGAAAATCAATTTGTGGACAAATGTAAGATTTCAGATGATTGCATAATAAGGAAGGAAGATTTTTATTCTTCTTTCCTCTCAGAGCCTATAAAATTGTAGAGTTTTATGGGAGACTGTGGACTTGCTGTTGTGGGTGGAATTACAAGCACGTTGCTTCGTTTGTAGTAATTATCATTGGAAATGTGATGGATTTCTCCATGCTGGCAAAAATGTGCTGCTGCTGCTACTTGGCAACTGTATCGTGTCTCTTGGGTGCTTGGCTGGGGTGTTCAGGGCTGGGATGCCACATTTGGGATTTCTGGGGTTGGATTTTATCCCATCCCACCCCTTGCCATGGGCAGGGACACCTTCCACTGTCCCAGGGTGCTCCAACCTGGCCTTGGGCACTTCAGGGATGGAGCAGCCAGAGTTGCTCTGGGCAGCCTGTGCCAGGGCCTCCCCACCCTTAGAAAAAAGAACTTCTTAATATCTACTCTGAACCTGCCCCGGCTCCTTGTCATTCCCACTTGGTATGCAAGAGAGTTTTGAGGTGGCTGAAGATTAATCGTGAAATATGGAGTCTTCCTGGATTTGGAAGCAGGGCTTTTGTGCTCTGTTTTTCTCTTTAACTGTTGCAAATAGCCCCTGAAATATGAATTTGGATTCCAGTGCAGAGAGCCCAAAAGTAGGTATAATGAGAAGTGTCCTGAGCAGTGAGTTTGCTGTGTAATCCTCTTGAATGTGGTAAAATAAATTAATCTGTTACCTAAGTGAGAGCTTTATCCTTTACCTGTCAGTCCTCTGAGTATATGTTGAGCTCTTTAAAGACCATTAATCATATCAAATGTATTCTTCTCTTTAAAGCATTTTCTCTAAAATTTGAATTTTAAAAATGGATTTTTAGCTTCTTAACAGTGAAAAAAAATGTAACACCAGCATTTGGGCCTAAAATAATAAGTCCAGATCCTTTAAAGGTGAGTAGGTTTGGTCCTTGTTGTCAGCACAGTGGCCTGATGTCCTTTCTGTTTCACATCAGTCCCAGCCATGTGCACACTGATAGGAGTATAGAAAGTTTTTGGGTGGTTTGTGGCTTGCAGGGTGTTTTGTGTGACACTTTGAAGTGATGGGCAGGCTCTGCTCACACAACTCAAGGTGTTTAAATATATTTATGTGAGCTGAAAAGTGCCAGGGTTCAGCAGAGTGTAAGGAAACTGTCCTGTAATACCTAAGGCACTGAAAAAGAACGAGCTGAGGGCGAAAAATTCTATAGAACCAGCAAATATTTAATATTAGTCTGTTCTTTGAGTTGTCCTGAGGAAATCCGTAAATGTGAGAGAGCTGCAGCCCAGGCTGGCTCTGTAAGGTGCCTTCTGTTGAGCCAGCAATAGTTAAGTGGAATTTCATTCACTTCCTGTGTTGCAAGTTTTGTTGAAAGTAGTTCCGCTGTTTCTATTTTTAACCCCGCTCGCTGCGTGGAGAGGACGCCCGAGCTGTCTCAGGGTTACAAAAGACAGCTTGGGATCACCTCGAGCATTTCCACTCACGGCTTCTGTGAACGTGAGCACCCAGAAAACTCCTGGCTGGGGTGGGAGCACAGTGTAAGACACAGTTCTTTTTGAAGCCAGGCACATCAAACTCTCTGCTGAAATCAAACTGCTCATGCCTGGGGCATCTAAAAGCCTCTGTGACATGAGAACCTCACATCTCTGTGGTTTCTGAAAGGTGCATTTTACTTGTTGAAGTCGTTAAAAGAGCTGTTTGGGGTTGGGGTTTTTTTTAATTAATTTTTTTTAGCACTTCAAGTATAAAATCGTAAGATGCAGTTATAGGAAAAAACCTGTGGGTTTGTGGTTTGGTTTTTTTTTTAAGTAGTGGAGCTTGCACTTACCTCCAGTGAATGCTAACCCTGTCACCTAAACAGAATCTGGTGGTGAAGAGTGTAAGTAGAAGAAACGAGGACAATAATTACAGAGAAGTGAAGCATTTTGAGATTGGTTTCTTGTGCTCCAGCTCGTAATTCCTCTGTGTTTGTAGCATGCCTTCAGCAGAAGGAGCTTTACAGACACGACAGTATGTGCACGTCAAATTATGGCATGTGAGCACAATATTGTGACTAAATCAGCCCGGGGAGCTGATCCTTGCTACGTGTGAGGAACTAAATTATACTGTGTCAGCTGGGTAGCTCTGAAGGAGGTGAGAAATACTGGAAGAAAATGAAAAAAATCGTAGCTGGCAGTGGCAGAAATGGTTGTGCCACGTTAACATTGCCTTGAGGGGAAAAGGCATTTAGTCACAAAGCACATTAATTTAACTAATTGTGTCAGCGTGGCTGAGAGAGACATCCCTGATTAAACCATCCTCTGCCCTTAATGGCTTTCCAAGACAGAGCCCATACGGTGGAAAAACGATTTTCTCCAGGAAACTGGGAAAGAAAAATCTGCTGAGGGGTCTAGGGGGAGGGACAACAGCACCAGAACCCCCAGCTGGAGCTGGCCATGGGGGGCTGCACGTGGAAGGGCCTCCTCGACCTCTTGAATTCCACAGAAATGTGTGGAGCAAAGCCATCCCGGGGCAGGAAGGAAGGAGCAGAACCACAGCGGAGGGGCTCGGAGCAGGAAGGAGGGGGGAACGCGTCCGTGGGCTTGGGGAGCCAGCTGGGCACGGGGTAACTGAAGAAACGCTCTTGCTTCATGCTAGTTTTGGTTCCCCAAAGCAGTCGTGTGTCTTCAGAGCCCGGTGAGTGTTGAGGCAGCGGGGTTTGACAGCAGGGACTGCAGCTGAACAGGCTCTGGAGCTGGTGCTGCCTTGTTACAGAAACAATTCCCAGCTGGCTCTCTCTGCACAAGGACTGATGCCTCCGTGCTCGAGCTGCGGGTGTTCCTCACAAGTGAAACACTTGCTTACTGTATACAGTGGAAAAATATTTGGCTTTTTACATTTTCACTCGTTTCATTATTTCTAACCACGATAAACTGAAAGCTTTGCACGTACATGTGAAAGCACTGAGGGATGTGAAATCCCACCTCGGCTGTGGCTGTTGCTGTCTCTGGCTGTACCACGGAACAGAAGCAGGCTCTGGTGCTTTGAAGCTGGCACAGGTGTTGCCTCCAGCTGGCTGCACACACCGGGGAGAGCTCACTGATGTGGCCTGTGGTCCCTGGGTAACGTTTTCAGCAGTGCTGGCGTGGCAGGTGTTTCAATTCCCCAGCAGCAGCATTTAGGTGCTTCCCAAACTGTGCCTGGCAACCTCTGGTGCAGCCCTTGGTGACAGTTTTGTGTGGATGACTGTGTTTAGCTTAGATTTTGAAAGAGGGCCACCATGGGACATTGCTGGAGGTCTGTGGCCAAAACTGTTTGGGAATCTCCAGTCTAAGACCCATAAATATTCTTTGAATATATGACCCTTTTTCTGGGAGTAGTACGTTCACATCTGTTCAGTTGAAGCAGTGGCCATAAGAACAATTGTGATGTTACTAAAAATAAAATAAAATCACCAGTAAACTTTGATACGCCAATAAAAAGATTCTCTGTAATTGCAAATGTTTGTTTGGTCTGTATAAATTTACAAATATGTAAATTGTTTTACATTAAAATTTAAATCCTTTTAGCATAGGACTGATAACTATTTGCTGTATGTAAAAGCCACTAACACAAACTATTTTGCAATTTGCTGCTCTTTATGTTCGCTTCCTGTGGTTTTTCCCGTTATTTACCTACAATATAGCTGAATATTTATTCAAAAATATGATAACCTTGAGAATTTAAAATGTTCAGCTCTCAGAAATGTTTTTGGAAGCGGAGTCCTTCAATGTGTGTGTGTAAAACCATTTGTTTATCCATCCTTAAGCCTGAGGAAGTTCTTGCTTCTCTCATTAACTGATGTGCTCAGCTGAGTGCAAGCACTTCCTGGAGCTCAGCTGGGGCAGAAGGCTCTTGGGCAGAAGAGATAAACAACTGGACACACAGGAATATTCCCTGGCTTCTTGCAGTGTTTTGTTTAAACCATGCACTTGTTCAGGGTCAGAAACGCATCAAAGTCTTGTCTGTCATGCCCAAACTTCCCCACACTGTGCTGGGCAGCAATAGGAGAGTACAAAATCATTAGCAGGTTCACTAAAGCCTCCATTTTTATAAACTCAGTAAAAAAAATACCATTTTTTTTGCTCAGATTGTAGATGGATTAAATGATTGATAACAGCATGGTGTTTGCTTTTTCTTCTTGTGCTAACACAAACTGTCCTCTTTTTTTTGTCATTTTATGGGAGTGAGGACTTTCAGAAGTCCACAGCTCACACCTCTGATTTGCAATGTTTCTAGTGTTTGTCAGCCAAAAGCATTGCAGGGACACGGTGGGAATCTCCGTGAGGGAGGGAGCTGGGGTGTGAATTTACAGTTTAATCATCTTCCCTGTACCATGAGCTCGGAATCTGAGCCTTCCCCTGGTAAATGCAGAGAGAAATACACAGCTTTGGGTTGCTTACCATGCCACTGGGGTGGGGAGATGCACAAACCAAACTGCAGAACTGCTTTAAAATACCCACTTCGAGTGTGTGACAGAGCCAGAGACAGCTGGGCAATGGGACAGCTCGTGGAAGAGCAGCTGGGGGCTTTTCCTTGTGTTAATCCCAAGCACCTGCTTTGCTTGGACATGTATGAAATGACAAAAACCAGAATTCCTTGTGTAGCTGGTGCCTTCCATAAACACTTTGAGCAGCTTTCACTGCTGCACACAAATCAAAATGCAGCTGAATAAAGAAGGGTAAGAGAGAACTGCTGTCTGAGAAGATGCAGAGTTTTGGGCCCTTCTCATCTACCCAGACTGTGTCAGAGTATGGAGAAAGGGCTCACGTGGGGCTGAGTAAATACAAGAATATATGTCAAACAATAGAGTCACTTCCAATTGAGTTTAGACCCTGTGAAAATATGGAAAATGTCCCAAACGTCCAGGGAATTTTTGTGGAAGGGCTGGAGGTCAGTTCTGCAATCAGGCACATTAGCAAGGTCAGTCCTTCAAGTAGGAATAGCATGTGTGGAGCAGGTGGTGTCTGAACAACGTCAAAGATGAAGTGAATAGGAACCAATCCAACCAGAATGCTGGAAATTGGTGAAAGGCTGCAGCCTGGGGGAGCGGAGTTTGCTGCCAAAACCAGATGTCTTCTGCAACAGCAGCAAATTCAGGGAGAAAGATGGGAAAACGAGAAAATACAGTGTGACTGGGGATGTTCCTTGCCCCCCCTCTGTGGTTCAGTATTTAAATAATCAGTGCCATAAGTGAGTCTGGGCAATGCCTGGGTGGTTGATGCAGCTTTCTGACCAGCTCTGCTGTGTTGGGCAGCGCTCACAAGTTGTTCTTTCCCACATGATGCCGGTTCCTTCTTTTACCTTCAGGCACTTGACGTGGGGGTGAAAAAACCCTCTGGCCTAGAAATAGCCCTGTCTCTGTTCAGGAAGTTTTCCTAGCGATGGAGTGGAGGAGAAGAGAGGCATCCTTTTTTTGGATAAAGGAGTGAGAGAAAGAGGTGCCTCTGGTGAATAGAACAGCAAAGAATATCTATTCTCTTCTGCAGCTGTCCCACTCCAGCTTAAAAAAGGGCATATCCTGAGGGATAGAGCACTCCTGATACCTCAGTGTCATCAGGCAGAGAAGGGACTTGAGGTACCAGCTGTAATTCAAATTGGATAATTAAACACAAAATGTTTGAGAGCCCTGACCATGAAGCTTTTGTGTGAAAGTTGTTCCCATTTTAGGAAAAATCTGCAGGTGGTTTTGCATTCCCTTGGGAGCTTGGGCCTGTTATTATCAGTTAGACATTCCCTGAGCAAATCTATTGTGTTGGGAGCCTCTGGAGACCTGGAAAGACATTCAGCTTCCATTGTCTGGGGCAGTAGTAGTTCTATGTGCTCTCAAAAGGAATTTTCAGACCCAAAACCAAAGAAGGCTGATGAGGTTTTGTCTTCAATACTCAATAGGTGAGGTCTGAATGTTGGTTTTGCACATTTTCTGTGAATGTGTTTTTCCACGGGAGGATTTTTGCCTGCCCACCTTAAAGAGATTATACAGAGTTTGTCGTTGTGGAAAATGTCTTGACAAACACAAACCTTGCTGGTAATTCCCATGTTTTGGATGTTCTGAATGCTGGGGAAACACTTGAAAGAGGGCCCCAAATAAGAGTTTTGCATGCTGGGATCATTCTTAAATTGCAATAAGCGCTGGTTCTGCTTTGTTCAGAGTGATATACTCTTTTTTTCTGAAAGAAACAATTGTTTTTGTGGTCTTTTGCAGGAGGAACCTGACCAAGCTGTCCCTGATATTCAGCCACATGCTGGCAGAACTCAAAGGCATTTTCCCCAGTGGCCTCTTCCAGGGAGACACGTTCCGGATCACCAAGGCAGATGCTGCAGAATTTTGGAGAAAGGCTTTTGGTGAAAAGTATGTTCCTAACTTCTGCTTAAGAATAGAAGTGTGGGAGCAAATTGCACGCAGTGTTTTTTAAGAAGTCTCTTGGGCCGTTCAGAAAGGGCTTGGTCAGGTTAAAATAAATGATGGAAGAGACCTACTGGTCATTTTGTCCATCTCTGGGGTGAGGTAAGGAATTATTCCTACATTAAATTTCCCAGTGCTGTCTGGTTTTAAATGTGTCAAGTGATGAGTCTTTCCCCACTTTCCCCAGGAGACTCTTGTATTGTCACAGTGTTTCCCTTGATTATTCAGCTTAAATTTTCCTCTCCTTGATTTAATTCTTTAACTTGTAAGTAAGCTCTACAAGCTATGCAAAATAATCCTTTCTTCTTCCAAAGGTTACCATGCCCCCAACATGAGTTGCTCTTTAGCTAAGCCATTATATGATATTCTTTTCATCTTCACTCCAATTAATCTTTCCAATCATTTACTCACCTCTCTTCTCTGAATTTCAGCTTGCAAAATGTCTTTGCTAAGAGTGAGGGGGAAAGGGAAATGCAACAGTCTTTGTGTGCAGACTGCTGAAATGTCAGGTTGAATTTCTCTATCTAATGAAACTGACTAAATGAACCATGGAGGTGTTCACAGCAATGTTTGGGGATTAAAGTTAATGGATTGGGTACTGCTTTCAAACTGGGGGAACTGAGGTGCTTCACCTAAAGAGTTTAATTAGTAGCTGTCAGAACAAAAACCCGTAATGTATTTACTCATGAATAGCACAGTTGTCTGAAGTGAAGCATTTTCTTTCTATGTTTCTATTCTACTTGATATATTAAAAGAAGGAAAATAGTCCTTTAAACAGGAGCTTGTGTTTTGGCTTCTGATTATCTTCCTTCTCCAGTTAATCCTTCTTTAGAGAGTTGTTTGCAGCTTTTTTTTTTAACCATCTAGACTTAACTCCTTCTCCACCAGCTGCAACATCATGAAATTATTATCAGGTGATGCTGTGATAGGACTGCAGAAAGAGGGAAAGGAGAAAGCAGAGGGGGACTTCTAAATCCAAATTTTTGTATGTACAGAGAAGATTGTCTTTAGTTCATTTGTCTGCTGATTTCCTGCAGTACTGAGAAATCTGTGTGTGTGGAACATGAATAAATCTCTTGTGGGTGTTCTGGATTTTTCTCTGTTCTATTATCACAACATGGATACTCACAAAAACAATGTGTAGGTGTGCACATGGTGGTGGTCCTCAGCCATATCCCATTCCCTGGTTTTCCCCAGGACCATCGTTCCTTGGAAAAGCTTCCGCCAGGCCCTGCATGAGGTGCATCCCATCAGCTCCGGGCTGGAGGCCATGGCCCTGAAGTCAACCATCGACCTGACATGCAATGACTACATTTCAGTGTTTGAGTTTGACATCTTCACACGACTCTTCCAGGTAAGAATCGAGGAAGGGGAACCATTTAAAGTGTCTCAGTGCTTCAGGTTAAACTCTTTTTTCCAGGCCAATATTTTACACACATTATTTATGCTGTATGGGATTTGATTGTCTTGCCCTCCATCCCTTAAACAGTAGTACTTAAGACCCCATATTGCAGTAAGAGCGGGTGATATTTCTGGCTGTAGGATAAAAGATTCCCTAAATATACACTGCAACTCCCAGGCACATTCAGCATCCTGCCATGAATCAGGTTTTCCCTTTCAAAGGTCACTTTGAGACTGAAGCTCTGACACAGCTTCTGCAAGCCGGGAAATGTGAAGCTTAGTTTATCACTCTGTCTTCTCTTGTCCCTTTCTTTATTGTCTGATTTATTTTCCATGGGGGTTGTTCAGGATGGAGCTCGAGCATGAAAATTTGGGCTTCCTATCTTTTGAACTGACCCAGCCAGGATGTTGTGGATGTGTTTGTGTGTGTGAGAAATCTCTGTATCACTGAAGTGATATTAATAGTAGGTAAAATTCTTCCCCTCCGTCTCTAATAGTGCTAAATTCAAAAACACAGCTTCTGATGGTACAATTGGGTATTTACAAGAACAATCACTTACTTCTTTGGCTCTGACTTGCCTTTTCCCATGTGATAGGGTGGATTGTAATTAAGATATGTCTGGATGAAAAATTCCCATGTTTGGTGTTGCAATGTAGCTGATCTCATTCAGCACTTTTTCCAACTGTTGTACATAAAGAACAAGTCAAGAGCTGCTGCAGATTCCAGGGAATGCAGAGTTCTTAGGGAGCGCTGATATTTTCTTGTAGGCAAGTTAAAAAACTTGGAAAACTCAGATGAGATTTAGACACCCAAGCCCTTCTCAGGGTCGAGAGCTTTCGAACGATTGTTACGACTTTTGGGGCATCATTTTAAAGAATATTTGAGATGTGTGTGCTGGTTTCTTTATTCAGGTCTGAGATCAGCCACAGGCCTTGCCACACCCCGGTGAGGTTGAGTTGGTGAGGAACAGTCACAAGTTAGAGGCAGTGAAACTGAGACACAGAGGGGAGGTCACTGTCCCCAGGCTCTGCAGGAAGTCGGTGTTGGAGAGCAGACCAGTCATGGTTCCTGGGCCTGTGCATAATCTCATTAAACTCCTGCCTTCATCCCTGTCTGGGGAATGAGTCATTTGCTCTGCAGAAGCAGCACAATTGATGGCTATTCTTGAGCTATGACCTCAGTGACTTCTCCTTCAGTATTTATTAAAGGAGTTTTGATTAAGGTCTGTCTTAGGTGATGATTTTATCCCCAACAAGCGAGGAACTCCAACGCCAAGTGCCGCATGGAAATGAATGTTTTGGTTTCTGTACTGAATTTGCGGTGGAACAGAAAATGTTTCTCCAACTGAAGAACCCTTTGGTTCAGGAATACTGACCCTTTTCAGAAACGTGTGGTTAATTTGTTTCTTTGTTGCTGCTGCAGCCGTGGTCGTCTTTGCTGAGGAACTGGAACAGCCTGGCAGTGACTCACCCTGGGTATATGGCATTCCTCACCTATGACGAGGTGAAGGCCCGGCTGCAGAAATTCATTCACAAACCTGGCAGGTAAGAGAGAGCTCAGCCAGCAGGGCCCTGCTGGGAGGTTCTTACTGACACCACTGATTGCAGCAGGGCTGACAGATTCTCTGTGTTCCTTTCTGGAGGTTATGTGGTTACTTCTGGGCTGCTTTTAAACATGAAAACCTCCTGTAGTCCATTTGCTTGTTGGCTTTTTGAAAGTTAATTTGGAACAAATGATTTTAAGGATGTTAACTTCTCTTGCTCTGGATTCTGGGTTTCATTTCACCTGGAGGCCAGTGCTTGGATTCTTTTCTCATTTTGTATCGTATTGCAAAGTTCCCCTTTGAACTGCCTGGGATCATTTGAGGAAAGCTGGTACAAATCACCAAGTTATTCCTACTAATTTTTATTTGCTGTCTTGATATGGCCAGACGAAGGCTGCCTACATGTCATTTAATCTTTTCTGCCTGTTCCACACTGAGGTTTCCTTTCCTTTGTGTGGTTTTAGTTACATTTTCCGATTGAGCTGTACCCGCCTGGGTCAGTGGGCCATTGGCTACGTCACTGCAGATGGGAACATTCTCCAGACAATCCCCCACAACAAACCTCTTTTCCAAGCACTGATTGATGGCTTCAGGGAAGGCTTGTAAGTAACTTTATAAAAATTAAGACCTTGATTCAACAGAGCGGTTAAATCTTGAATAGTCCCATTGCTCTCAGTGGAATAACTCATTGCTGAACTATTTTGGCACTCAAGAATTACTGACAGCTGTCTTTGCACCGGAGAGCTGGGCAGTAGCAGATGATAAATGTGCAGCAGTGTTTCCCTTCTCATAAATCCCTTGTTTTGTCAAGCCCTTAATTTGAACCAATACTTTTAAGAATAACGTGTTTGATTTTGGTCCGATCATAAAATTCTTCCAAAACTTTAGAATTCAGAATACTTGAATTCCCACCCCTTGCTTCTCACCTTCATTCTTTCTTCCCTTCCCACCCCCAAAAGAAACCTTATGTGTATGTGTGTGTGTGTGTGTGTATGTGTATACATGTGTGTTCATGCACATAGAGAGGTATTTTTTTCCCAATTGCTTCCAGTTATTTATTTCCTGATGGCCGGAATCAGAATCCTGACTTGACTGGCTTGTGTGAGCCCACACCTCAGGACCACATTAAAGTTACACAGGTGAGTAAAATATTCCATCCCATCATACTCTCTGCCTTTCTCCCCTAATTCCCACCCTGCTTAGCTGTTCATCCAACTCTGTCATACTTGGTATTCCCAAGACTTGTTTTTAAGGCTGCAGTATTTTACAGGAATTACTGAAATCTTTGCATGATAGGAATGGGCAGAGGAGATTGCAAAGACAGATTTTAAGGGTTTATTTTTAGAATATTCTGCCAAATATTGATGGTTTTGTGCCATTCAACATGTCTTGAACCCTGCTTTTCTTGGGATGCTTAACTGAAAATTTTGGAGAATTTGAACTCCACTTTTTTCAGAGCTTGACAGATGCACCTAGCACATGGAATTACAGCGAAATCTTTGCAGATTTCTGTTCTCCCTGTGATTTTATGCTGTCTTTCCCTCAGGAGCAATATGAGCTGTACTGCGAGATGGGCTCCACATTCCAGTTGTGTAAAATCTGTGCTGAGAACGACAAGGACGTGAAGATCGAACCTTGTGGGCACCTGATGTGCACCTCCTGTCTCACAGCCTGGCAGGTGAGCTTTGGCCTCTTCTTTATCTCTCTGAGGGCAGCTGCTTGCTCTTTTACAGATATATTTTCTTCTCAGAACTGTTGAGGTGTGGAGAGAAGGCAGCAGAAACATTGAGCTCATAATGTCACTGCATCAGAAGCTGTTTAGATGCCTGATCTCTTAATATGGAACAGACAAAAACTGTGAGAACTGGCTAAAAAACTGATTTTCTACTTCAAGGAGAAAATATTCCATATTTGTAGCCCAGTTTGCCTTTGTCTTCCTCTCAGCTGAAAGCTACCTGCCAGAAAGCAGGTTAAAAGCAGATTGTTTATGAAGCAGGTGATAATTTGTGCACCCCAAAGGCTGCTGTGACAGATCTCTTCTGTCCCCTGCAGGAGTCAGAAGGCCAAGGCTGTCCCTTCTGCCGCTGTGAGATCAAAGGCACGGAGCCAATCGTGGTGGATCCCTTTGATCCCAGAGGAGGAGGAGGATTGTCCAGGCAAGGGGCAGAAGGAACCCCCTCTCCCAATTATGACGACGACGACGACGACAAAGCTGATGATTCCCTCTTCATGATGAAAGAACTCGCTGGTACCAAAGTAAGGTCACTGGAATGGGTACTGATAAACGTGGCAGTGCTTTTTTCTCCAGCAGTTTTCTCTTAAATGATTTGTGCCTGTAAGGGTTGTCAGACCTTGTAAAAGAAAAGATGGAAAACAGCGGTTTAGGTCCAGTTTTGTGAGCTCACTTCGCGCTGTCACACTTTGAAGCCTTTGATCTTTTGTGTGTTGTCTTAGAGGAATCCCTAGAGGGGTGAAACAGCTGGCCTGACCTGCTGGAATGGAAGACCTGGGTTTGGAACACTCCTCTGTGTGTTAGATTTTGATTTCCTAGCCAGATTTCACCCAGATCAGCAAAAATCCATAAATTTTTCCCCAGTGATGGATCCAGCCAGGCAGGTACAGCCTTCCCAAGGTCCTGATGAATAACAAGGTAGAGGGCAGGCTGTTCTGCTGAGGAACTCAATTTGGCTGTCATCTTTTCATATGGTGGCTGATAAATTTGGCTAATAAAAGTGTGATAACTCTGCCTTTAGTGCTGCTTCCCTCCAGGAGCTGTGCACAAGACAGGCATTCTTTGTGGATCCCTGCGTGTTTTTTTCATTTCATTTTCATTTTTCATTTCAAAATCTGATTGCTGCTCTTGCATTTTTTTACTGCATAAGGAAGTGGGTTGGAATTTGGCTAATTTTTAATAGCTGAATCAACTAAAATAAGGTGAATTTCAGAAAGAGTCATCACCTCTGGTTTACCTAGAATCTTATTTCCCTTCAACTTCCACCCTGTAAATAACGTATTAATCAGTAAACACTATTCCTGGAGGGTTTTATATACATATTTTGGGGAAGCAAAGCAATTTCCTTGGTGTTGATATTCTGTTGGCTTTAGTGAGCTCAAACATGCATGAAGCTTTTCCAAATTTAAAAGCACTAGCTTTGATTGTAAAAAAGAGAAACTAAAGAGAAGAGCAGGCACTGTTCTGCTTTGTTAAGTGGAAAACCAGCTTTCCAGGGACAAAACTGGAGGGTTTGGTGCACCCCAGTGCTCGGTAGTGAAGGCAGTTTGCACAAGGACAGGAAGCTTTGCAGCAGATCGTGCCCTCTGGTGTTGAAAATCAGCTTCTCCCTGCTCAGGGCCCACTGAGGCGGGTTTGTTACTCCACCAGAACAGCTTGGTTGGTGTTTCCAAGCGTGCATTTGCAGTGGTGTTTCACAGCTAAGCCCGTTCCTCAAGGATTGCTCCAAGTGCTGCAGTGCTGGGCGCTGGCTGCATTCCTGGAGGACTGGTTGTTACTCACAGAGCAATTTGTCGCCAACATTGCAGCCAGACAGCTGGAAAGCCTCTCCAGAGGACAGGAATTCTGCGGGTTGAGCCACGTGCTGACTTTGCCGTTGTCCCCTCTCAGGTGGAGCGTCCTCCCTCGCCGTTCTCGGTGGCTCCGCAGGCCGCCCTCCCTCCCGTGCCGCCCCGCCTGGACCTGCTGCAGCAGCGAGTGGCCAACCCCCCCGGCGCCTCCAGCCCTGGCACCACTTCCAAGGTCAGACACACTCCTTTCCCCTTCAGCTGTGATGTGGGTGGGGCAGGCAGGGAGCACAACAATCTGGTGACCCCAACGTGTTCTCTGTGACGTCCCCGAGTACTTTCTTCCTTTTCAGTCCGGCCTCCCTTAGGGTGACTGCCAACTTAAACTACCGAATTATTGTTACTACCATCATATTCCCCGGTTTTCAGCCTCAATCCCTGCTCCCTTTGGATTTTCCTTGTATTTTGTTCTAGCTAATACAGAAGGTATTTATCTCCCAACTTTTCTGCACTCATTTTTACATCAAGCTTTTTTTTAGATAGAAAATGAAGGAAGGAGTTCAATGTGTGAGACTGGGAGAAATTAACTGGCTTTCTGACTGGTCAGCAAAAGGCAGTAGGATGATCTTGGTGGCATTAAGTTAGTGGTTCCTGAGATGCAGCAGCAGTTCTTCATCTGGTTTGGATGAAATAATGAAATTAGGAAAGTCGAAGCAAAAGAAAATACCTATTTCTGTGAATACACATCGCTGACTGATGAATGTTAACTTGTACAAATAACCCACAATTGAATCATTTTTTTAAATAATGGGGAGGCTCTGTTTGGAATCCAGTCTAAGGCTGCTGCAAGCTCATGTTTTCCTTCAAGAAGAAGAATCTGGGGTGTTCAGTGCCTGGCTGGAGTGCACGTAGTTCCTGTTATCTCCTGAAGCCTGTGCAGAAGGTGTGGCGATATCTCCACATCCTCAGAGATAATTCCTTGTGAAAACAGATAAAACCACCCCAAAACTCTCCCTTCCGCTCTCACCTCCCTCCTGTTTATCTTTTCTGGCCGGGCTGCCTTTGTTAAGCAATGTTTTCCATTCCTGTGCCCCGCAGGCCGCACCTGGTGCTCTGCACAAGGACAAACCTCTGCCCATCCCACCCACGCTCCGGGACCTCCCTCCACCGCCGCCTCCGGACCGGCCGCACTCCCTGGGCACCGAGGGGCGGCCGCAGCGACGGCCCCTGCCCTGCACCCCGGGGGACTGTCCGGCCAGGGACAAGCCTCCCCCACTGCCCTCCAACCGCCAGGGCGACCTATGGCCGGCCAGGCCCATCCCCAAAGCCCCGCCGGCGGCCGTGAGCCCCGGGGACCTGTGGGCTGGGAGAGAACTGTCCAACCGGCACTCGCTTCCCTTCTCCCTGCCCTCCCAGATGGAATCCAGGGCTGAGAGCCTCCGGCTTGGGAGCACGCTCAGCCTGGACAACCCGGGGGTGAGTAGGTCTGGTGGGGCCGGAGGCGATCTGGGAGAAAAGCACCCTCTTATCACACCGAGGAGTGGGATTTTGTCAAGGGAGAGATGGAAAGAAACTGGTGGATGCCAGGCAAGAGAAGTGCTTTCATTCCTCTTGGGAGCAAGGTTGAAATCCCAGTTTCAGCAGTCACGAGCCACAATTGCCTGATCAGTGTTCACCTTTCAGTGTTCACCTTTCAGTTGAAAAGCTGAGACTGTTTTCTATTGTTACCTAAAAAACTCTGATTTTACTCTGCTCGACTTTCAGCCCTGAGAAAGCTACACTCATCAGATGAGTTTGACAGGTAAAATCTGAGTTAAATTTGGGTCTGTTCATGTGCAGGACACTGTTACCAGTGTACTGAGTAGTCCAACATTTTGTTCTCTAAAAGCAATTGCAGGCAGTTTTGCTTTCCTTAATTTTTCCTTTTAATGCTTCCAGCTTCCTAAAATTGAAAGTAAGCACATTTTTAGCCAGATTTTCTAAGAAAGTGGCACATGCAGGGTTGTCGTCCTGTCTCCAAATGTGTGTGCTTGTCTGCATCCTTTTCCTCTTGGCTCCCATTTTGGCCCGTTTCAGCTGAATTTGCCGAGGCCATTGGAACCTCAAAACATGTGAAGTTCTTCCTGCGGGAAAACCCCTGCAGTGTCCTCACTGAGGGAAGGCTGTCAGAGAATTCCTAGATTCCTGAGGTGTCATTAAATGCTGTGGAATAAATGAGGATGCTCCATTGCCACAGAGGCTGTTGAATGAGTGGCTTTGCAGCTACGCTGGGACGTGTGGTGTTTCTGATCCCTGCTTTGCAATTCTGTCTTCCAGAGCTCCAACAGTGGTCCAGCAGCAACCTCAGAGTGTGAACACCCCAAAATCAAACCCTCCTCATCTGCCAATGCCATCTACTCCTTAGCTGCCAGGTCTGTTGGGATTTTTTCTAACTTACAGAGTGGGTGGGAATTGCAGGGTGCTGGTGCCAGGGACAGAACTGACACAACTTTCAGTCTTACAGTCTGACAGATTCAAAACACGCAATTTAGAGAAAGCAGCTGAAATCAGCATCCCAAAGAGCTGTGGGGAGAGGTGGGAGTTCCCCTGGGCTGTGGCAGTAGGAATCAGGCTCCAGTTGCCATCAGCTCTTGAACGAATTCACTTTTGAGTGGGGCGTTATGTGATGTAAATGTGCATGATGTCATCACTTCCTTTTGCATCATGACTCGTTTGAAAGCAAACCAGTGGGAGACAGCAGGTCAGAATTATAAATTAATAGCAAAATTAAAATCAATGCAATAGTACAAGAACACTGACAGGGGCAGGATACAACCTGACACCCTGTCAGGCAGGGTGGTGGTAGCAGTCCAGATGAAGTGGTCCTGTTGAAGTCGTGATCCTGTAGAAAAGGGTCTGGTCTTCACCTGAAGGCCCAGTGGTGTGGCTCTTGTCCTCTGGGACACCACTTGTCCAGCTCTTGTCCTCTGGGAATCCAGTGGGTAAGTGCTGCTCCAAACCCCAGATTATATCCAGGTGGGAGTGGGAATGCTAATGCTTGGCCCCTCCCCCTGGGCGGAGCCTCTCACGATGGGATGATGTCATTCTATGTGTCATGGAAGAGATAAGAAACATTGCCCCACCCAGTTTTATCAGCTGGTGATAGAAGGCATACTTTTGGTTACATCTTACCTTGTA
Source organism: Dicrurus megarhynchus (assembly GCA_013399195.1). Classification (NCBI taxonomy): domain Eukaryota; kingdom Metazoa; phylum Chordata; class Aves; order Passeriformes; family Dicruridae; genus Dicrurus; species Dicrurus megarhynchus. The sequence continues at coordinate 752,475 of VXAD01000591.1, forward strand.
ACCTGAGACAATGACCTTGTGCCAGCGTGACCTTGTGAGCTGCTTCCTGAAAACCAAATTATCTCTTTAGACAGATTTGCTGTGAGGTGACTGTGGATTTTAAAGGGCACCTTGATACTAATGAGATTTGATGGAAATGTTTTATATCTTGTTTCTCCTGCCTCCAGACCACTGCCTGTACCAAAACTGCCTCCTGGGGAGCAGTCTGAGAGCGATGAGGACACTGAGTACATGTCACCGTCCTCTCTGCCTGTGGTGCCTCCAGGTCCTGCTGTGCAAAAACCAGAGCTCAAAATGCCTTTGGAAATGACTCAGAGTTTACGGTGAGATTCTGGGTGGTTTTGCACTTCCTCCTCCCAGCTCTGGGGCAGCACATTTGGGACATCAGGGTGGGAATTTTGCTTGCTCAGATTTCTGAATTCCCCCAGTGATATTCACCAGATCTTGACTAAAATAGCAATAAAGGAAATGTGGCTCTTGTGCAGAGTCCTTGTACAGTATTAAAGGACTCAGATATCCCCTTCCTTTCCTCTCTCTTTGCCAGGAACCTTTTGAGAGCAGGAACAACTGAAATTCAAAACTCTTATTAAAATGTAATTTTTGGTGGTATCAGTTTTGGTGATATCATTTAAACTCTTTTAAGCTGAGGTGCTGTACTGCAATAAACGTTACCAGAGCATTGTCCGGAACAAATATTTCACAGGGCAGTGGTGATTTCACTTTGAAACAAGAATCTCTGCACAAGCTCTGTCACAGAGACGGGGTGGAGGTGGTGGCCACTGTCACCTGTGTGAAGGGGAATGTGTTCTCTCCCTCAGAGTTTTGGACTGTGACCAGCAGCCTGAGGGCTCCATGTATGAAGCAATGTACAACATTCACTCCCAAGCAGCATCCTCTGCTTTCGAGGCTGTCAACACTTCTGGTGAGTGGGTGTGCTAAAAGACAGCTGAGGAACTGGGGTACAATGAGTTGCTCCCAGTGGAACAGCATTTTAGGCTGAATTAAAGGAATGACATTTGGTTTTGTTGTTAAAATAGCTGGGATGGATGTGGAAATGTGAGTCTGTGCATGCATTTTAAAGTATTCCTATTCCACACTCCAGAAAAAATCCGAAGTTTTTTCCCAAATCCATTCTGTACTCCAGGAAAAATCCAGTCCGGGTTTTTCCCAGAATCCATTTAGTACTCCGGTAAAAAATCCAGTCCGGGTTTTTTCCCAAATCCATTCTGTACTCCAGGAAAAATCCAGTCTGGGTTTTCCCCAGAATCCATTTAGTACTCCGGTAAAAAATCCAGTCCGGGTTTTCTCCCAAATCCATTCCGTACTCTGGGAAAAATCCAGTCTGGGTTTTCCCCAGAATCCATTTAGTACGCCGGTAAAAAATCCAGTCCGGGTTTTCCCCAAATCCATTCTGTACTCCGGTAAAAAATCCGGTCCGGGTTTTCTCCCGAATCCATTCCGTACTCTGGGAAAAATCCGGTCCGGGTTTCCTTCCATGCTGTACTCAGGGAAAATTCGGCTTTTCCCCGTGCCATGCTCCAGGAAACAGGTATTTTTACTTAAAATAGCCAAGTATTTTTAACCTAATTTTCCCTTTTGGAAAGTGCTGCCATTAAATGTGAGGTTTTAGCCTCAAAACTTTAGTTCTGTGTCCTGTCAGTATTTGGCCATGGGGGAACAGAGTCTGCCTCGAGAGACAGCTCAGTCCCAGAGCTCAGAACGTTCCTCCTCTTCCAGATGAAGGGAACCTGGCAGCAGCCACTGCCAGCAACGGCCCTGAGGAGTCAGAGAATGAAGAAGATGGTTATGATGTCCCCAAGCCACCCCTCCCCGTTGCCATTGCTCGTCGCACACTGTCTGATATCTCCAATGCCACTCCTGCCTTCAGCCGAATGTCCTTGGAAAATGACCCTGTCACAGGTCAGAGAGCTCTCGTGTCTCTTCTTGGTACCGATGGCTGCCTCTGCAGGTTTGAAACCTGTGTCACTCATTTGAGATTTTGGATGTAAGCTGTAAAATCAGGTTTATGAGGCAGAATTACATTGATTCTTAGGTATTTTATTTGATTTATTTTAGCTTTTGTTTGATTTATAGCTTGGAATGCACTGCCTTGGTCATTTAATCCCTAAGCTTGCAGATCACACTGAAATTACAGTTAAGAAAAGCTTTTCTCAGCTTAAAGTATATTCCTTAATCCACTGTTGACTACAGGGCATAGAATATTTTTGTACCAGGGTGTCCCAGGGCATGAGACAGGATTTCCCATCCCTGGCAGTGCCCAAGGCCAGGTTGGATTTGGGGTTGGAGCAGCCTGCGACAGTGGAAGGTGTCCCTGCCCATGGCAGGGGGTAGAAGGAGATGGGCTTTGAGGTCCCTTCCAACCCAAACCATTCAGGGACTGTGTCCCTGCTCCAAGTGGAAAATCCAGGGCTGGCCTGGCACAGTTTGTGGCTCTGTCAGCCCCTGCAGATGGCACAAGTGTTCTGCCTGACGCTCTCAGCTCCTCTGAGCAGGGACCAGTGGCTCAGCAAGGTCAGCTTTTTGTCCCTGGGGAATAGAGGACATCGTGTCCTTCTGGCTGCAAGGCACATTCTCTGAGGGAAGAACTAAAGCCTCGTGTCTCCAGGAGCCTTTCTGAATAATGATCAACTTATTCCCTGCTCAGCAGCTCTTAAGGAAGCTCTGAAACTCTTCCTGCTGGGGGTTTTCAGTCTGAATGTGCTGGTGATTTGCCAAGGAGCGGGAATGAGTTTCTTGTTCCTTCTGGAGGCAGAACCTCCTGTACCCAGAACCCCTTCCCCCAGCAAGTCTTCTCTTTTCCTGCTTCACCATTCCGCTTCCCTGTCCTTCTTGAGCACAGAGAAGAGTTTCCTAGTGCAGAAAAGTTCATTATTTTTGCCCCACCTCCCTGCTCCCTGTTTCACTTTTTAAATCCATCCCTGTGTGTGTAAAATTTGGCTGAAAGGGATAAAAAGGAACAGAGCAAATCCCAGATGAAGTACTGAGCTTAATCATTGACACTTTGTTTCTACAGCCCTGAAATAACACTGCTGTTGTCCTGCTTTAGGGGTAGGGAAATGGAAAATGTGGAAAATGCTGATTGTTCCTGCCGTGGGAAGCAAGGCACTGGTGCAAGCAAGCCTGACTGGTGTGGGATTCATCTTGGCAGATTTATGCTCTCAGGAGTTGGACCCTGCAGTTTGGTTTATTAATGATTTACCAAAATAACTGTCTTAGCAGTTGTCCTTTCAGACGTGGTCTCTGAAACCTGATCCAGCTCAAGCTGAAACAGCTATTCCAGAAGGCACTTTGGGGCAGAGGAGTGGGCAGACCTATTTCTCACACGTACAAAAAGCTTTTTATGCGTGAGAAACTTGAATTCCGAAGATGAGGGAGCTGGACTGAGTTGTGGTTGGTGAGGAAGCTTCAGGGAATTTGGTTCCTGAAGAGCCTTGTGTGTCTCAGGGCTTTTGGTGCAAGTTTTTCAGAAGGGCCCCACAATGCTGCTTCTCTGAGCAGGCTGCGGTGCCCACTCTTACAAAGGGATTGTTTGGACATGATTTGTCTGTTGTACTCCAGTTCTGCTGCCAGAAAACTCTGTGGAGTGCTGTGAGGAGTTTTTCCAGGAGACAAATAAATCTTTTTTTAAGGTGATGTCAAATATCCATGCAGAAGAGTTCCCCGTGACTGGCAGAAAATGCTTTCTGAGATGATACAGGAGGTTAAAACTCCGAAATGAGCAGATGCTGGATGAGCACATTAAGCAGTGTGTTTTTTCCTTGGAGAGTTTGGTGACTTCTTTGGTTTATTGGCTGTTATTTCCTCTTCCCAGCAGTGCATGATGTGGCTGCAGGGCAGTGTCACATCAGAATGACTCAGGGAAAAGCAGAACAGGCTGAGCTTTATTGATCTGCCATTAGGCAGGGAGAGCTTCAGCAGAGGAAGGGGAGAGCATAATTCAGTTGCTGACCCTTCAGAGAGCGTAATTCAGTTGCTGAGGCAATTGTGGTGGCTGAGTTGGGACTGGGTTTGTGCACACAGAGATGAGGGAGCAGCCTCTGGGCAGCTAAACTGGGGGGTTCTGTCTGGTTCTGGAAGGAAATGGCATGTCTGGTAAAGAACTGAATATTCATGGTGTCAGTTTTTTCCGATTCTAAGGCTGGTGTCTGAGCTCTGCTTACACACATAGATCCTGTGTCATTTTTTATAAGGTTTTGTCTTAATAAATGAGCCTGATGAGATCTGCTAATTAAAAACAATCTCCACAGCTGTTTTTGCACACAGGAGGGGAAGCCAGGCAGGTTGGGAGGGAGGATAAAAGGGTTGGAGAAAGTGGCAGAGCTCAGCGACAGCTTTTTGAAGTGCCTTTAATCCCCCTGATGTCATCTCAGCTTCGTTCCAAGAAAAATTTCCACATCTTTTCGTTGAAGTGATGCACTTGTTTCTCCTTGCAGGTTTTTCAGACGGCTCCCAGGTCCCAGAGCGGCCGCCAAAGCCGCTGCCCCGGCGGATAAATTCCGAGCGGAAAGCCGGGAGCTGCCAAGCAGGAGGAGCCAGCAGCGGGGCCAGCTCCTCCCTGCACCTCTCCAGCGAGATCGAGAACCTCATGAGCCAAGGCTACTCATATCAGGACATTCAGAAAGCTCTGGTCATTGCACATAACAATATTGAGATGGCCAAGAATATTCTGCGGGAGTTCGTGTCCATCTCCTCCCCGGCGCACGTGGCCACATAGCACACGAGCACCTCCACACCTGAGCTGCTGTGGACCAACTGCCTGGGCAGCTGCTGCCCAGCTGTGCACCAAAGGGGAAGGGGGTTCCTTTAGAGACTTCGTGCTGAGGTCAGTCCTGCCTCTTTAAGAGAATCAGTTATCAGGTTTTCGTGGTTCCAGATTTCAAAGCAGTGGGATGAAACGGAGCGGAGCGGTGTTTTATACAGTGTATGTCTTGGAGTCCTTTACCCCTACCTCTTGTCTGAGAGAGCAGATTTATTTCCAGGGTGTTGGTAGAGAAAGTATCGTGACAAGGGATCCCCGAGCCCATGCCCTGGAGGCTGGGGGGAGTTGTTTTGTGCTGTGAATTTTAAGTGGATGCTCAGAGAAACAAAGTCTCGAGGTCGGTGTGGTGTGTCCTGTGGTTCATGGTACTAGGTTTGGATCTGTTCGCTGCTGTGTGTCTGGCTCAGGCTTTTTAGAGCAGCTGGGAGGTCACTTTCTGCTGAGAATTTATAGGAGACCTTGGAAGAATCCTTTGATTGCTTCCTGTTGGCCATGGCCTGTCCCTCTTGCCTGTAATAATAGCAGTTATTGCTTCTGATTCCAGTCCTCCCTTGCTGCCTGGAGAGAGCAGGATGAGCTTCTGTCAGGGATTTTGATCCTGGCAGTGCTGGCAGTTGAATTTCTCTCGTGTGTGTGTGTGCGCTCTTGCACTGGCAGCACCAGATTCCAGCAGCTGGAGGAGCCTGGCGTGGTTTTGAGGGGTGGGACAGGGGAGAAAGAATTCAGGCAAGAGCAGAGAGCTGGGGCTGCTGCTTCTCTTCTCTTAGCCTTGAGCATTTTGTGCTTCAGTGCTCAAACTTAATTGTGGTCCTGCTGGGCTGGAGCAGCCGTCACTGGGCACTCCCGTTGCTCTTCCCTAGGAATGTTGCACCTGGTAAATAGGATGTTTTATTTATCTTCATTGCATGGTGGCTGTTGCAGACTAGTGGCCTTCACACACATTCCCTCACCTCCTCCAGAGAGCTTTTGCAGGAGCCATCGTGGTGCCAGGGTGTTTTGTGGTGTTGGTAGATGCAGCTGATGTGTTTGTTGGTATCTCACCTGCTTCGCAGCCACAGAAGTGCAGCAGTTCTCTGCATGGCTGTCAAAACAACATGGGGGCTCTCCTTTCCATTTCCGTTTCCATTTCTCTAAGGTATTGCCAGGTCTGGTGTTAAACCAGACCTGGGGAAAAAATTCTCTATTTGTAAAGCGATCACATGGCTTTAAAGGTCAGAACTCAGCTGTTACATTGGAAAAACCTGACTTGCCTACTTAGCTACTTAACTCTGTTCATACAGGAGGAGTGGATGGTTCCTTTGGAGAGGATTTAGATCCGGGAGGCACGGACAGATCACAGCCTGACAGCCTGAGAGGCTCTTGGCCTCTGGAGCATGTCCAGCATTAGTTGCATCTCCCTGAGGTCAGCAGGGGTCACGAGGCCAAGGGCTGCAGCTTGGAATATTGCTGGAGTGATTCTGGCAGTCAGGTGCAGTTTGGCCTTTTGAGGAATCCAGAGGCTGGGCCAGATGGCTGCAGTTGGCAGAGAGGCCTTCACAAGTGTTAGCAGAGCAGAAAGTGGGTTTTTAATTAAAGCAGAGGTTTCAGCTTTCTGAATTGCTGCAGTGGCTTCCAGGCAGGCTGAGCTGTCTCTCTTTACTCTCCTCCTTTCTGTGGTGAAGAAAACACTCTCAGGCAGCGTGAGGAGATCTCCTGCCACGCTCAGAGACCACCAGCCTTTGCTGTTTTGGGGTCAGGTCTGGCAGTGGGCAGGGTGCTCTGCAGGGCTTGGGCATGGCCCCCAGGAGCCCTGGGCAAGGTGGGGTCAGTGCCTGGGGGAAGAAGAAGGGGAAGAAGAGCTGCCCTTCCTCCTGTGCCCCCGGAGCAGCTGCCAGGGGTGCCAGCCCTGCTCCCTGTGGGATGTGCTGGGCATGTGGGAGCCTCTGGAGAAGCAAGGCCAGCACTGGTGCTGCTGAGGCAGGAGCAGGGGGCAGCTCTGGCTGTTGTGTCACACTGGGGAGCGTGAGCAGCCACACAGTCCCTTGTCCTGGAGATCCAGGTGAAAACCCTTTAGTGAGGGGTGAGGGGTTTATTTCCCTGTTTTGCACACTCCCACTCGGCTCTGGGTTGGTTTGGAGCCGCTTGCTGCCTGCCCTGCTGTGTGAGCTCAGTGTGTCCAGCGTGACTCTGGCCGTGGCTGAGCAGAGCTGAGTCCAGCCTGCTCCAAAGCCTTAACTCTTGTCCTGCCCAGTGTGTGTGACCAGACCAGTGATTCCCTGTCCCTCCAAGCCCCTCAGGGCAGCCTGGCTGTAATTTCAATGAAACCTTGCTTGGCAGAGCTGTTCCAGGCCTGTCTTTGGGGTCTGTGTGCCAAGAGATGTTCCTGTGGGTGTTGTTCCAGGTATTAGAGATTAGAGAGAGCAATCTTTGTGGCATGTATCACTGATTTCTCTGCATGTGTCCTTTCTGTACACTTGTTTGTGTCTCAAACTGATTTAAGAAACTTAAGTCTTGCCTTTTCTTCCTTAGACACGTTAAGAATTTGCTGATTCCACTGAGTGCAGCAGGGTCCTGGCCATGTCTTGTGGCTGTGCTCTGCCAGCTCAATGCAGGCACTGCCCAGTGGATTTTTCTTGTTCTTTCTAAGCCCAAGATTGATTGCTCTTCTTTCCCTTCACCTCCTCCTTCTTTATTCTGAAGAAAATTAACTTTCTGATGCTACTTCTAAAAGGAAGAAACAACCCAAATGTCTAGTGCCTTTCTTAAGGGGATGCTGCACGGCCAGGCTGGATCTGAGAATCTGCCCCTCTGGAAAAAGGAGCAGAGCTGGACAAGCAGCAGAGCTGCCTTTGAGCACGGAACTGCTTTGGGAAGGGGTGAAAAAGAGGAGCAGGAGAGATGGGCAATTGCCACTGGGACTCTGACACTGTGTTCTGTAGCATTTCAGCCGTGGAGCTTCCAGTCTGCACTGGTGCTGTGCCGAGCTCGGGGCCAAGTCAGCAGTGTGGGATGGGCTTGGTTGGGATAAAAAATGCTGGGTTTGCCCTGCAGCTGTCCCCAAAAGGAGCAGGAAACACTCCCAGAAGGAGCAGGAAACACTCCCAGAAGGAGCAGGAGCTGTGGGAAGCGGGAGGTGCCCTCCTGAGCAGGATCCAGGTGATTTCCTGTGTCCAGTGCCACTGGAGCCGAGCAGGAATCCCAAATCTTTCCCTTTTTTTGTGCATGTCCTCGCCCCAGCCCTCCCCTGGGGGCCAGGCAGGCTCAGGGCCCAGCATGTGGCCTCCTGCACGGGGCTGGTGACATTACTGTAGCTAATCCTGAGGCAGGCTCGTTACTGTAAATGTGGTTTGCTTGATTGGTTTGTTGGGGTTTTTTTATTTTCAGTTGAGCAAGAAAAAATGCAACTCCCAGGGCACCTTCTCAAAAGGTGCCACTTTAAAGATTAGTGGGGAATAAGGACATTTATTTTTAAAGTTCCTCCTAGAAATCTGTTTTGTTTGAAATTCCCAGTGGAGGAGGAGCTGCTGTTACTGTTGTTCTTTCTCACGGATGACAAATACCAATTTGTAAAATATCAGTGTTAAAAAATGTTGAGATTTTCACGAAATATTTAAAAAAAAAAAAGTATAATAGTGTCATTAATATAAAATTATAATAGCAGTATTTAATCCTTTCAGATCTGTAAAGAATAAGGAAAAACAGAAGGTAAATATTCTTACAGAGAGTAGCTGAGCTTTAAGGTTCACTTGGTTTAAAGTCCTCATTTTGTTTGCAGATGCATTGTTAATGTTTAGAGGTTATACTAATGTTATTTATTAATTGTTTCCATCCTTGTATGCTGCCCACTAAGAGCTTCTTTGTTTGGGATTTCATTCACCTGTGTCAGTAAGAAAGAAAACAAAACAAAGTTTTATTTTTAAATAAAATTTCCTTTGTTGTAGCATATGGTGTGTGTGGTGTGGTGCTTCTGTGAGCGCTGGCAAAAGAATCTTGCAGGATTTCAGTCTCCTGGATCCTTTGCAGTCTGACTTTGGTGTTATTTTAGTATTATTTACCACAATTATCTGTTAAATTCAAATTTATATTGTGGGCACTGGCAGAGGCCAGGAAAGATTTATACAAAGATTATAATAATTAAACATATTCTGGGAGAATCAATGAATAAAGGCTCAAATCCTTCAGGACCAATAAGGACGTGAAGTTACGACCCAGGGAGAGAATCCAAGGGAATCCATGGGAATATTCTGCAGACTTTTATAGTTATTGCACAGAAATTCTAAAATTTTATATAATCACGCAGTTGTAGAATTATATGTATAGGTATCACAATTCTAGAATAAAATAATTTGAATTTATTATGTGTTATTAACAGAGAGAAGAAAATAATACTCTATTTGAATATATGAACATATTCATTGAATATTCATTGATATCCATCCATATCTATCAATATGTAAATATTTTGCATACAGAGGAGATACAATAAATCCAGGTTCTGCCACACTCCCAACATTCCAGAGCCTGAAAGGGCCCAGAAATGGAGCAGACTCAGGGACACACAGGCCCAGCTGAGCCCCCAGGACATTTGGGGGCCAGGGGACACCACTTGGGGACAAAGGGGGACACTGGGGACACAGGGGGCAAGTGGGAACCCACAAATGAGTCAGTGAGGGTAACTGGGGACGTGGGGGACCAACTGACCTTGGAAAAAACCCTCAGAGAAGCCACTGTGGGGTCAAATGAGGACGCAAGGGTTACTTGAGGTCATTTGAGTCTCTGTTTGGGGTTATTTGAGGTCATTTGTGGCCCTGGTTGGGGTTACTTGAGGTCATTTGTGTCTCTGTTAATTGATCCAGGGGTCAAATGAGGACACAGGGGTTACTTGAGGTCATTTGTGTCCCCAGTAATTGCTCACGGGCTCAGATGAGGACACAGGGGTTAATTATTACGAGCTGGGGCCAAATGAGAAGGGGCACTTTGGTGTAACGGACCAAACACTGCCAGTGCAGTCCAGAGGAGCCCAAGGCCTCGGGGTCACCCAGTGGCCTCCACTGTCACCCATCATTTGTCCTCTGTCCTCTCAGGGTAGTGACAGGGGGTGGTTCTTAGCTTTATTAATACTTTTTATTAAGTAGTAGTATTAGTTCATTAGCGTTTATCATCTCCTGTAGGCATTAGCATCTCTAGTGTTGGTGTTAGCTATTAACACAATTATCAATAAATTCTACTGTTAAATTCTACTGACAACATTGCCTTGTAAGATCCAGTGGTGTAATCACCTATTACAACCTCAAACTAGGATTATTCATTAGAATAAATAGATTTATTAGCATTGGTAGTAATTAGTGTATTATTAGCAGCCACAGGGGCATAAATGTGTGCTGTTGGAACCTCCGTGGATTATGGAATGCCCTTCCCACCCTTCTGTCTGTGGGAACAAACTCCAGCACTCAGCTTTGAATCCGTACTTTATTTTCACATATATAAAAAAAAAACCTTGCAAGTATCGGACAAAAAAAAAAAGAAAACAAAACCAAAACTCCTGGAAATGTACACACAATCCAACAAAAATATATATAAACCAAAGCTTTTGCTCGGACACCACGTGTAGCAGGCGGGGACGGCTCCCCTCTGGTCAGGGCTGTGCTGGGGACAGCGCTGGGACACCCAGGGGACAAAGGCTTGCGGCCAGCAGAGCTCAGAGGACGTGGTTGAGAGGCAGGAGGGGCTGATCCCTCTGGGGTGAGGCAGGGGAGGGCTGGGACAGAAGCTCAAGGCAAGTTCTTGCCTGTGGCCTCTCCCCAGTGTGGGGCCAGAGGTGCCAGCGAAGCACAGAGAGGAGTTTGGCCTGGGGCTGGCAATGGCTGAGCACAAAAAAACCCTGAGACGTCACTGACTGGCTCTGGCTAAAGTTGATTTTCAATCGGTGGGAGCTCCGGGACCTGCTGGTCCCCTAAAATAAACCCATTTCAGAGGGGAGAGGGGAGCCCTGCCCCTCGGGTCAGCACAGCTCCAAAGCAGACACCCTAAAGCCTTTCTGGAGACTGGCACCCCTTCCTTGCTCTGCCACGGGACCACAGCCCCGCCGGGACACACGGGGCTAAACTGACACAGAACAGTTCAAAGGCAAAGCAAAGCACCAAAAACCTCTCAGCAACTCAACAGCTCTCTGACACACCCCCCCTTCCACTCCTCTCTCCTCCAACCTGCGCTCCACTACAGCTAAGGTGCCTCAGACATCCCAAAAACCAATTTCACCAGCCTCTCTGAGCAAGGTTGGGATAAAAATAAACGCATCAAAACCTTCCCACACCTGTACAGAACAGATTACCTGCAAGAGCCTCAAATCCTTCCACCAAGTAGGGATTAATGGGATAGTTCTTCCTAATATTGCTGTGGCTTCTCTGGAGTAGTAAAGCGAGTCCAGCTTTGCTGCTAAGGCAACACCTGCAAGCCCAGGGCTGAGGTAATGGCCAGGTGAGTCAGGGAGGTGGCCCCTGCACGCCCAGCACGCTGACACACGGGTGGTCTCTGGCCGTGCTCCCCAGGGGCTGGAGCAGGGGTGGGAGAAGGCAATCCAAGAGCAGGAAAGGTTTGAAGGAAGAAAGCACTTAGTAGGTTTCCTCTCTAGTTTCTCAGATCGATGTATTTCTCGCTCTTCAGTTCCGCCAAAACAGAGAGAAGGGGAGGGAGAACACACGGTTAGGGGTGAACACGAACCAAATCCTCTGCTGCAGGGGGGCAGTGACACACACAGTGGGGTGGGGGACAGCTGGGGCACCCCAGGGTGGCTGAGCCAGGCAGGGGCTGTCTCCTGGCCCAAGGCAAATAAAACCTCAGTGGGCTCAGGAGCTGCATCCTGTGGCTGGCACGGACAGTGGTGGCCCAGCAGTGACACCGTGAAAAGCTGCTCCATCCCAGGTGAGGGGAAAGCACACGGCCCAAAAGACTCATCCCAAGAACTCTGGCTCAGAGCACCCATTCCTGCAGCCTCTGCCCTGACTCCTGGCCAGAGATCTTTGTATTTCCCTACTCCCAAAGGCTCCTGGCGAGCCCGGCTCCTGCTCCGCGGAAAGAGGCAGAGCCAAGCAGGGCAGGCAGCGGGCACTGCCACGGAGCAGAGCTTTGTCACCTCCCGGCTTTATCCCCTCCCCTCCCCTGCCTCCCGCGGCTCCCCCGAGCGCTGCTGATGGATGATGGAGGCCCGTGCAGGGTGGGCAGTGCCGGAGGAGGGGAGCGAAGCGTTACCTGGGTGCAGCCCCGGCCCTGAGCAGCGCTCCCGGCCCGGGAAGGGCGGTGCCCGTCGCTCTGTCCTACCTGGTCAGCTGCGGGTCTCTTCTCGCCGTTGGTGCCCTGCAGGAGCCCCGCCTCTTCGGAAAGTTTATCTGACTTAACTTCAACTACAATCTTGTCTTTACGGGCCTCTGGCTTTGTGCTAGGGGAGGGAGGTGACAATTTTTGAGACGCGTTTGCGATACCCGGGAGGGCACGTGGCCGGCCAAGCCCTGGGGCTCCATCTCAGGGGATGCTCTGCAGTGGGGCCGGGGCAGAGAGCGCTGGGGTCAAAGAGACTCCAGCTCACAGAAAGCTTTGGGTTGCCCAGGGAGGGGGCCCCTGGCTGCTCTACCACTCTGCTGTCTCCTCCCTGCACGGCAGTGCCCTGTGGGAAGCTGGAAAAGCCGCCGAGCCCCCGGCGCGGTGTCCCCGAGGCTGCGCTCCCGCCCCGCTCTGCGCCGGGTGGGGAGCAGCTGGAGCGATGGGATGGGGTGGGATGGGATGGGAAGCATGAGTGACGGCAAGCACCCCCAGCCCCACGGGCCCCTGGGGCGGGTGGCAGTGCTTACATGTCCTGCTTCCCGGCGCGGCCACACGGGATCTTGCCTTTCTTGTGCAGGAAGTAGATGACAGCGCCCAGCACGGCCACCACGAGGATGGCCACGATGATGGCCACGATGATCACCCCTTGGCTCTCTGCTGTTGACTTTTGATCTAAACACAACGGGGAGGGGAAGAAATTAATGCCTGTCCCACCAACACCCCCTCCAGCTTCCTCTGTGTGTTAGGAAAGGGCCCCTTCTCCCAAAAAAGCTCCAGTGCTTCCCCAGCTGCCTGCAGGATGCAGAGTTCAGTACACAAACGCTCTGTTGGGGCAGTTTCTGCAGGAACAGGGAAATTCTGCTCCAGGCTGCCATGCCCCGTGTGCCACAGCAGGGTGGATAACAGGAATTCCTGCAAGGCACCAGCCACCTCTCTGCTTCCTTGCCCAGCAGGTTTGGGCTGAAAGAAGCTGCCCTTGGTGGCCTCGCTGGGGACAAGCAGGCAGCCCTCCCCCCGCTGGGGCCAGAGCCTCCACCTCCCTCCCGGCTTGGCAGGGAGAGGAGCAGGGAGAGCAGCAGTGTAGAGCCAGCAGCCAAGCTCCCTCCCCAGGCTGGAGGTGAGTGTAACTCGTGTCCTGACAGACACCATCAGCAGACTGACCCTTCCTGATGGAATCATCCGGCAGGGAAAGACACCGAGCTCAGCCGCCCCACGGCAGCACAGCCCAGCCAGTGCCTGGGCCACAGGGGGGGACTGCCACTGGTGGGGGCTCCTGGGACAGAGAGCAGCGGCTGACACTCACCCACCAGGTGGATGTGCTTCTCACTGACACCCAGCGTGTTGGACACCCGGCACATGGCTCCCGCCTGCAGCAGGTCGTGGCTCACCCGCACCGTCAGGTTGCTGGCGATGTGCTGGTTGTCCATGTACTCGTGAGCCTGGGCAGGGCACGCAGAGCAGGATTCAGTGCCTGGGCAGCCCCTCGGACATCCCAGCCTGGCCCCTCCCAGCTCTCACCGTGCCGTTGATGCTCCACTGGACGGTGGGCCGGGGGAAGGCGATAGCCTTGCAAGTCAGGTTGACCACCTCATCCTGCCGCACGTACAGCGGGGAGCTGATGGCCACGATCCGCGGCTTCCCTGCGGGCAGGAGACTTCAGCACCCACACACAGATCCCATGGGAACGGGTGCTGGGCAGGCAGGGGTCACTCTGCACCCACAGATCCCATGGGAACGGGTGCTGGGCAGGCAGGGGTCACTCTGCACCCACAGATCCCATGGGAACGGGTGCTGGGCAGGCAGGGGTCACTCTGCACCCACAGATCCCATGGGAACGGGTGCTGGGCAGGCAGGGGTCACTCTGCACCCATGCCAGGTCTTACCCTCCACAGTGACGGACACCTGCTTGCTCTGCTCCAGCCCTGGCACGCTCGGGGCCATCACCTTGCAGCTGAAGGTTTTGGAGGTTTCGAAGGTGAGGTTGCTCAGGAAGAGCTGCTTCCCGTCTGCCACCTTCCTGCCCTGTTGGGAAGGGATGTCCCCAGCAATGAGCCCTCTGTGCCCACGTCCCAAAGGGGTTCAGATGCACAGCGAGGGAGGCTGCAAGCACAGGAGCTCCCTGCAGTACTGGCCAGGAGGTGACGATGCAGGCCCATGGAAGAGGGAATCCTCCCCTGGCCTCTCAGGGGAGATGGAACAAGTTCCTGACTCTGCCCAATTTGCTGCAAAGCCCAGGCTGAGCCTGAGCACGGCAGAACTGGGGTGCCTGCTCACCTTCCCATCCCTCCAATGGTAATTCAGGGCCACGGGGCTGTGGGCGTCACAGCTTAGCCTCACATTGTCCCCTTCACGAAGGTTTGAGGATGGCTCCATCTTCACACGGACCCCTTCAATGTCTAGGAGAGGGATGAAGACCAGGGCAGGGTGAGCAGGAGGAACAAAGTGCCCACCATGAGATCCACAGGGTCCATTCCCCCCCCGTCTTACAGTTCACAACCAGATCCACATCCTCCTCTTTCTGTGTCATATCATCCAGGTCCAGTGACTGGCACCTGTACGTGCCACTGCTGCTCTTGTCCACGTCGTGCAGGTTCAGGACCCCGCTGTCGGGCTCTGCCAGCGACGACAGATCCTGCCACTCACTCAGCTGCAGACAGCGGGCACAAAGCAGAGTCCTTAGTCTCACACAGGCCCTCTCCCACCCAGCCACTGCATCCCCCTCCCCAGAACCCTCCGGGCAGGGGACAAGGAGCAACCAGGAGATGTTTGCCAAGAGGGGGGTGCCCCGGTCCCTTCCGGCCTCACGTTTTTCTTAAAGAAGCTGAAGACGGGCGGTGGGTTCCCATCAGCCTCGCAGACCAGCGTCACGTTGTCCCCTTCCTTCACCAGCGCCGAGGACGACACCACCTGCATCTTCAAGTGCTCGGTGGAGTCTGGGGGCAGGGATGGGCAGGGTCAGTGCCCAGCCCCGCTGCAGGGCACCAGCGCCGCCCCCCCGGCCCCGGACTCACAGAAGATGTTGACCGTGACCCCCCGTGACTCCAGGGCGTGCCGCTGTCCCCGCAGCCAGTAGTGCACGGTGCAGTGGTAGCGGGAGTCGCGGTCCTCGCGCGTGACGGGCGCGTACAGCGTGCTGCTCACCGTGTACAGCCCGCTCGACTCGCGCGTCAGCGTCGACTGCATTGTCACCTCTGCGGGGGACACCGCCGCTGTTCCAGCCACGCAGCGGGGCTCCCTTGGCTTCTTTGGCTGCCAGCCCCCAGCCCCTCTCCTGAGACAGTTCCCCATCCCCGTCCAACTCACTGTTCTCCCGGGGGTGCAGCTGCTCCCCGTTCTTGTGCCACGTGATGTTGGGAGCTGGGAAGCTGTTTCTGCTCAAGCACTTGGCAATCTGGGGTGGCAGAGACAGCCGTGAGCACAGGTTAGGGTTGGCAGGGAGCCTCCCCGTCCCCTGTGTGCAGCCTCTCCTCACCTCTGGGACTTCATTGCTCCGCACAGAGATGCCTCCTGAGTTGGGCTCAATCTCAGGGGTCTTGGGGACCTCTGGAAAGAGAAGCCACCCCACACGTGTTAGGAGGGACCGGATGGGATCCCCACCAGCCCCACAGAGCAGCTGCCCAGCCGTGCTGCCCTCCCACCCTGTCACTCACTGTAGACGCTGAGCTCGGTGCTGTTCTCGCCCACGCCGTAGCTGCCAGCTCCGACCTGGCACACGAAGGTCCTGGCGTCCTGCACCGTCACCGAGCTGATGGACAGGGCCTTGTCCTCCCCCAGTGACAGCCGCCCCTTGTAGTCCGTGTCGTCCTCCAGGACGCCGCTGGCCGTGCTGTGGTACAGCCTCACCTGCCTGTTGCTGCGGTCCACCTGCAAGGAGAGGGGCGAGGCTGGGCTGGGCAGCCCGGTGGGAAGCCCTGGGCTGGTTGCCACCCCAGCCCACCAGCCAGAGCTGCTCTCCTGGGCCAGCACTCACGTAGAACCAGTCGATGTAGGTGTAGGAAGCATTTTCAGGGATATAGAAGTTGCACTCGATCCTGGCTGTGCCCCCGATCTCCACTTCCACCACAGCTGGCATGGAGATCTCCAGTTTGCTGGCTGCAGCTGTGGGGCAGAATTTGCTGTTAGGGGCAGGACGGATGGAGAAGAATGGGGAAGAATGGGCTGTCCGAGCACAGCCTGTCCCCATCTCCATCCCCCAAAAGCTGTGGGGCAGAGCTGTGTCCTGTGCCAGTGTCCCCTAGACACCGTGTCCCAGCCCAGCAGGAGTGACAGCCAGGACTCCACTGCCTTCAGCATCCACAGAGAGCCCACGGGCTCAGGCCAGCGATCCCGTTCCCAAAGAGGAGACAAGGCATGTCGTGCCCCCACCAGCTGTGTCCCGAGGACACCATTGGGAGGCAGCACATCCCCAACCACCACGGCCCTGGCACAGCCAGGACTCCCAGCTCCCTCCACAAGCTCTGCCCCTGATGCCCCAGCAGGAACCCAGCAGTCAAAGCATCCATCCCTGCAGCATTCCCAAGGTGTCCCCTCGCCGCTGCTCTGCTCCCTGCCCAGCTCTGCTCACCCACAGCACCCCTGCGAGCAGAGCTTGCCCATCCCTGCACCCACCTTCCTCCCAGCCCAGCCACCCTCAGCAGTAATGGAGCTGCTGGCCCTGCTCCAGAGCAGATGGGAAAGGTAATGGCTATTGATCCAGGGCAGGGAATGGAGCAGCTTCCCAAGGGATTGGGAGCAGAGCAGCCCCAGCCGGGCGGAGCAGAGACAAGGGCGGCATCACAACAAGGCTTGGAACGTCACCACCACCATCCCTGCCAAAGCAAGGGGGTGTCTGCGCACCCTGGGCTGGCACATGGCCCTGCAGAGGGGACAACAATATGTCCCCAGGCAACAGAGCCAGCCCAGGTATGGGAGCTGGGGACAGGAGGCTCGGAGGAAGCAGCTGTGTCAACATCTCCCTTGATAGCGCCTGCTCCGTAACAGCCACCACCGAGGCGACTTCAAAGGGCAGCGCTGTGCCCACAGAATGCTCTTTGTTTGGAGTGGGTATGGGGTGGCACATTGCCAGAACACAGCCAGGGGCCCTCCTGCCACAGCAAAGGCCCCGACACGCAGGACCAGCCACCTCAGAACTCTCCAAAACACAGGTTTTGGCCCTCGCCCATCCCGTCAGTGCATTACAGTTGGCACCAGGCAAAGAGGGATGAGCAAAGCACGGCACAGCAAAGAAGGTGCTGGAAAAACAGGTGAAAGTCCCAGAGATAAGCACGCACCAGGGACAGGAAACTGGCTGAGAGCACAAAGGAAAAGATAACTTTGCACAGGAGGCAGCTGCCCACCTGTATGGCCACGACTTGGCTGCCTGCTGCAGGAGGGCACCTGCACATCTGGGCGAGCCTGGGGCTGGGGTGCATCCCTGCTGCCCCTCCCGACCTCCGCTGAGCCCTGGCACCCTGGACTGCAGGCAGCCAGGCCAGACTTTGCCTCTCCATCATTTTCAGACCTTTGGCAAGGGCCCCAGGCAGAGCCAGCCCCTGGGAGAGCAGCTGGCCCTCCCCCTGACCCGCTCGGCATGAGAGCCCTCAACCAGCCAGCGGAGCAACCGAAACCATGAGCTCAGAGCTGGAGAATGGCTGGCATCTGGGGCTGGCATGAGGAACACAACCCTCCAAGCCATCCACTGCCCTTGAGGAGGCCGACACGGTCGCTGCAGCCCCCACACTGCCTGGAACAAGGGCTCGCTGCTGCCCATCCCCTCCGGGACAGGCTGGAAGAGGGACACAAGGGGACACTCACGAGGTCCCCCACAACCCTGGGGACACAAGGCTCGCTTCTACAGCTCCAAGACCTTTTGCTATGTGCGTGGGCAGGCTAAAGAGGCACTGGGCACAGCCAGCCTGGCACAGCGGGCTCCGGGGACTTGGCGATCCTCCCTTGTGCCCAGCGCATCTGCAGCTTTGGTGATGGAACCTGGGGAGATCCATCGGCCACGCGTGGAGCAGCCCAGCTGCGGCACCGAGCTCCATCCACCCCGAGTGCCTGGCACAGCTCCAGCCGGAGACCTCGAGATCTGGAGAGGGCGTCTGCAGGGAGCGAGCGGGGAAGGAAGGAGAGCCCCCGTGCCTTTTCCATCTGGCTGGCGGACAGCCGGCCGGCAGCCAGGGCTCCACAAGAACAAAGATTTGCTTTTAGAGCTGGGGAAGGGGGTGGGGAGCAGCACAGTCCCTCGCCAGCCTCCTGCAGAGCCGAGGTGTGCGGGGAGACGCCGAGAAGTGCGGCTGCGTTGGCGGCGCTGAGCCCCCGGCGCTGAGCCCCCGGCCCGGAGCAGAGGAGGGGCACCACAGGGGTCTGGAGCCGCACGTGGGATGCCTGAGGTTTCCGTGGGTTTCTGTTCCCCTCTCAGGGAAACCAGCTGCGGCCAGATCCCGCCTGCTGCCGCCACAGCCACACATGCTGCCCTCCTACTCCCCGGGAAAGCTGCACGGATCCCCGAGCCGGGGCGCCCCACCTCACACAGAACAGCATCACCCGCACCCCGGCTTCTTCACAGAGAGAAGAAAGAGGCTGCAGAGCCCCAGCCCTGCACGAAGCAGCACTGCCAGCAGCGCCCAACACCTCCAACCACTGCCGCCCAGCCCTCGTCGTGCCGGGGATGGGGACGGAGCCAGACCAGCACCCTGCACCCCAAAACAACCCCAACACCCTGTCAGGACCCCGCCACGTGCACCTGGAGGGGCAAAGCTCTCAACCCCACCCCGCAGCTCGGTGACAACATCCAGACACCTCTCTAACAGCCAGACTGCGGTGCACAAAGGGCTGGGGTGGCTCAGGCAGCCCCGGGGTGGGCTCAGCCCCCCGTTCCAGCAGCGCTGGCTGGCCTGGGAACGTCTTGGCCGTGGCCCCTTGTGCTTCTGGGAAGCATCAGGCCTTTCACGTCGCTGGGCTTCCAAATACACCGACGCCGCCAACCATTGAGAGACTCCTGGCTCGGCACATGTGCTGTGGGAAGGGGATCCCGGCACGGGACGGGGGTGGGAGCAGCCTGCTCTAGACTCCGGTCTGAGCCTGACTTTGGCTCCAACACCTCGGCCTGGGCAGGTTCCCAGCGCCGGGGCCACCTCCGCAGCTCGGCGGGGCAGGGAGCAGCCAGCGCACCGGGACCGCTCCCGGGCCGCCGGCGAGGGGAGGGCGGGATGCGGGGAGCGGGGCAGGGCAGGAAGTGCAGCCACCCCCCGAGGGTGCAAATGGACTGGAAAGTGGATAAAAAAAGAAGGCACGAAAAAAGCCAAGAGAAACACAGCGCTCAGGGGAAAACTCCTTAGAAGGAAAGGGGTGGATGCTTCCTAACAACAACCAGTTCACCCCGGTGCGCGCTGAACGCACGTGGGTCACCCCTCAACCTGCCCTGCCCGGGGGGGGCTGCAGAAGGGCCTCGAGAGCGGGACGGGGCACCCAGACCCGCCCCGCCGCCGATCGCCGGGCCGTCCGGGCGGGGACACACGCTGGGAAGGGCCGATCCCACCTGGGCTGCCCCGACCCCGCGATCCGAGCATTCCCGGAGCCGCGCCAGGCACCGCCCGAGGGGCGCCGCGCTCCCGGCTGCCGGCGCTGGCCCCGCCGCGGCTCTGCGGGGACACCCCTCCGGCTGCCACCCCGCTGAGCTGCACAGGGGCGAAGTCCAGCCCCGCAACCCCCGCTGCACCCCGATGTCTCCCGGGGCGAAGGAGATCCCTGCCAGGGCTCCGCGGGACCCCGCGCCGCGCCCTGGAGCGCTCCGCAGGTGCGCGCGTCCGTCCGGCCCGCACCGCCCCGCACCTCCCGNGCCCCACACGGCAGCGGGCAGCGCTCGGCCCGGCCCCCGGCACAGCCCCCGCCGCGCTCGGGCCGTTCCCAGCTGCGCCGGAGGGGCTCGCAGACCTGCCAGCTCCTGCCTGTCCGGGCGTGCACGGGCTGAGCCGGGCAGACAGCCGGGCGCTGGAGGTGGAATCACTCACAGACCCAGAGAAGGGGGCAGAGGCGTGGGATGTGTTTTTCAGAGCGTTTGGGGAATGCCGACGACAGCGACAGTCCCTGAGAGTCCAATGTGCAGGTAGCGGTGGCGATAATCAGAAGTGACCTGCTGCCCTGCTCAGCCCCAGCCCCGCACTGCCCTAAAGCCCAGCCACAGCTGCTGGGTCACCTTTGAACCCACGCCAAACAAGGACAGACACAAAACAGGGAGGCAGAACACTCTTTGTCATTGCCCGGGCTCCGAGAGACACCTGGGGGCAGTTTGGACTGCGGGGCGGAGCGGGGTCGTGTCCCAGGCGGGTCACCAGGGTCTGCAGGGTTGGCACCCAGCCCCCGCTGAGCCTCGGTGTCCCCCAGCCCCGCCGGGAGCCCCGTCCTGTCCCCGAGGCGGGGCCCCAGGGCTGCCCAGCGCTTTGCGGCCCGAGCCCCCGCGCAGCTGTTGCTGAATGGGGCGGCTGTGGAGAAGCCGCTCCCGCGGTGGCCGGGGCAGCAGCCTGGCCGGGGGCCGGCCCGGGGGCGGGGGGGCCGGCGGGGCTGCACAAGGCTCCCATTATCCAGGGGTAATCACCCAGCCCAGCGCTGCCCGGCCCCTCCGGCGGCCCGGGGCAGAGCCGCGAGGAGCGCAGCAAACCCCGCCAGGTGCTGCGAGTTGCCCGCAGGTAGCCACGCAGGACAGCCGGCCCCAGCGGCCCTGCCCCTGTCACAGCCTGGCTCCGTGCCTCAGTTTCCCCCGGGTCAGTCAGAGCCAGAGGGGCCGTGTTGGAGGACAAAGGTTTTCTCCCCCTTCAGAGCCGTTTTGCTTCCCCGTTCACAGGACTCCCCAAGCTCACTGGTTCAGGTTCATCCCACATGAGGAAAGACCCAGGGCCTGCCTCAAACTCCCAGGAGCTGCGACAGTGCTCTCCTCCCGCTCTCAGCCCAGAGGCTCTGAACTTTCGCACATCCTTTTCTCTCCTCCACTTGCTTTCCCTGCAGCGTGAGCTACGTTCCTGTCCCCCGGCAGCAGGGTTTGCATCCCTCCGACCCTCCCTGAGCCACTCAAGGGCTGGGCTGCAGGTTCCCCTGAGCCACAGCATTCCTCCTGGGAATCCCCAAGCACCTCTCCCACCGCCGGCCCCCTGTGCTGGCCCCCGGCCCCAGCCCTGCTCTCCGGCTGGTGCCATGCAGCGGCCCTTCCCATGCCCTCCTCCTCCTCCTCCACCTCCTCCTCCTCTGCATGCCTGACCAGCA
>VXAD01000591.1:774672-796096 GCA_013399195.1 Dicrurus megarhynchus
TTCTGGGGAAGAGGGGCAGGATTTGAAAGCAAGGCATGAACAGATGGCATGAAATCGCCCCGCCGCGCTGTGTGTGGCACCCAGCGGGCTCGGGGACTCTGCGTGGGGAGCGTGGCGGGCTGGCCACCTTCATCTTCCCTCCCTGCTGCCTAATCTCATGCCTCCTTGTTCATCTGCTTGCTTAATGGATTTGGCTTCAGTCCCCACTCACAGCACGATGCACACAAGCTGTGGATGGGGCTCCTGTGTCGCAGTCCCACGCACACAGCCGGGGTGGGAAAGTCAGGGAGCAGAGGTCTGGCTCCACCTGAGGCACAGAGCAGCTCCCACAGCTCCCACTCCCTCGCAGAGGAGGGAATGTTGGTGCCTGGGCCCCCCCAGCGCTCTCCTCCTCCATCCCTGCTGCCACCTCTCAGATGAGGCTGGGCCTGGGCAGGCAGTTCTGCCCCTGGCAGTGGTGGGGCTTTGCCAGTCCCTGGCACAGCTGCTGGAAACCTGGGATCCGCAGGACCCTGCCCAGGGCAGGGCTGATTTCCCAGCGTTATCTGAGCATCGCAGATTGCAGGAATGATCTGGAAGTGTGTAATTGCATTTACCTCCCTCCTCTGGCTCCTGCTGGGCACGGCCCTCCGCAGCCCGAGGGCAGTGATGGCCAGCACAGAGCCAGGCCTGGGGCTCTGCATCCCAGCACACACTGCAGCCCCTTCCACCTTTTCCTGTGCTCCCAGCGAGATCCTGGCTGATACCGGGACCTTGGGATGCTGCCAGAGGGAGCTGGCCCAGCGTGGGCTGTGCCTGTGCCTGTCCTGACACACGGCTCGGCGTGTCCCAGGTGGGGACAGGAGCCCCGCTGCCTTCCCTGCAGCCCCCAGCCTCGCCCGTGGGGCCCAGAGCAGATGGGGTGGGCCTGGGGGGTGCCTGGGGTGCTCTGTGCCGGCTGCCCCCAGTGAATTCGTGCCGGTGCTGATGGGCCGGGGGCTGGCCTGGCTCCCTGCAGGTCTCCGGGGTGGACGGAAGGAGCCGTGCAGGGCAGAAGCCTCTGGCTGCATCCACCCAGGCCTGCACCTCTTCACACAACACCGTCAGGGCCGAGAGGGCCCCGCTCCCCGGGGAAGGGACGGGATGTGGGCCAGCGCCGAGCTTTCCCACACCACCCGGGAGCGGCCGGCTGCTCCCCTGCCACCGCTTCCCTCACCCTCGGGGCACCTTCTGCCAGTCCCTGCTGCTGCGTTTTGGGGAGCTCTAGGGCTCACACAAGGCTTTGCACTCTGGGGTAAGTACAGGAACCCTCCTGGGCTGTCCAGCCTTTGGCTCTCTGCTCCCTGGGTGCCATGAGGTCACTTTGGGGTACCCATGCCCCATCTCTGTTCACATCTGGGAGCCCTCTTCGAGGCCCGTGTCCTCCAGCTCAGGAAAACGCCTCCTTCCAACCCCCTTCCTCGGCTTGGCTCCCAGCGGCTCCTTTGTGTCTCCCCTCTCCTTCCTCTCCTCTTGTGCAGGGCCTTTCTGTGGGGATTATTAACCATGGCTACGGGGCCTTTGTTCAGGAGGGGCCGGGAGCGGGGTGAGGAGCCGGGAGGGTGGAGGAAGGAAGGACAGGAGCGGAAGGGGGGAAGGAAGGTGGGGGGGGAAAGGAAGGTGACATCTGGATTTCTGTCACGGAGGAGTGCGATCTCTGGAGCAGCTGTGCGGGGACGGACAGGGGATCAGCGGATGCCGAGCAGTGGAAAAGCCCCGAAAAGGAGCTGAGCTGGCAAGGGTCACCCAGCTCAATGCAGAGAGCTCAGCATCCTGCCCTGGCGGTGCTGCTGCTGACACAGGACAGAACCAGCACCCCAGGGCTCCAGGACTGGCTTCGAGGACTGGTTTGTGGTGCACAGGGGTGGCAGGGAAGGCTGTGGGGCCGTGCAGCCCTTCCCTTGCTCCCTGCTCGGCAGCCCAGCCCTGGCGGTGCGCGGGGCGGATGGACAAGGACAGCTGGAGCACGCCTGGGAGAACCTTACCCAGCTGAGAGCCACTGCCAAGGCACAGGGGGAAGGAGCCCTCTGCCCAGGGCTGGGCTGTCACTCGACATCCTGCGGGTACAGGAGCCCCACGGCCCGAGCAGGTGCAGCCCTGGGACAGAGTGTGACAGCCTCGTCCTGCCCTCCCTCGCACACGTCCAGCGGAGCTGGTCACGTCCGTGCCCTGAGCTCCTCTCCCAGCCTGAGAGAGCAGCGGGCACGGAGCAAGGGGCAGGATTTGGGGATAGGCGCTGACGGGGCGGCAGGGGAAGCCAGGAGCTATTTATAAACCGGCCTTTTCCTTGGGAGCACTTCCGAGTCCATCTCCCCCCCAGCGCCGGCCGGAAAAAGGCCCCATTGTGCTGGCGCCGGACGGGACAGGGCCGGGCACTCGCCCACACAATGGGGCAGATGATGGGTCTGGCCGTGGGGTCCAGCATGGGCTGCCCAGGGGACAGCGAGGGGTCCTGGCCACGCTCATCCAGCTCAAGCCAAGGCCACAGCTCCCCACAGGAGCGGGCAGGAGGAACGGCCCTGCCCTGTGCTCCCTGTCACCCGGCTTTTCCGGCTCCCTGCTGCCAAGGAAGGGAGGAGAAGCCAGGATGGGGACACAGCATCACTCCCTGCACTTGCCTGCAGGGATCTCTTCCTCCTGGCTCTGTCTGCAGGGCGTGGGGCTCCCCCAGGACAGGTCATTAGGATCGTCTGTGAGAAAGCCTAATGAGAGATTAGCCCCAGGCAGGCCCAGCTTTAGGGGAGCCCTTCTTGCAGGGGATCCCTCTGGAGGCCTTTAGGGAAGGTTCCCTCTGGAGAAGGGTGAGGGCAGCTGAGGGCTGACTGGGATAAGGCAGCAAGCAGAGCACAGTCCCTGTGTCACACCCCCACACCACTGGCCCCACAGCACTGGGGACACAATGGAGCACCAGGGCCCAGGGGAACGGTGGGGCTGGCCTGGCCAAAGAGGAATTTCTTCTTGCAGGACTTTCCCATGGAAGAAGACTTGCCTTTCCCAGGGCTGTCTGGCCAGGCTCCAGGAGGAGACAGATATCCCAGCTCCCATCGTGGGGAGACACAGAGCCCTCCAGAAACACGGCCAGCAGCCCTCGTGCTCCTGCTCTTGCCCAGGGCTGCAGGGTGGGCAGTGGCAGGGAAGCTTCCGGCTGCTGGGGACACAGGGTTGGGCTCCCTGCAGCTCCCAACCCTTCCCGAAGGCTCTCCCCAGCAGCCTCGGGCTGTTCCCTGCCCGTGGGGTACATGCCGTGGGGGATTCCATCACCTGCCCCTGCAAGGCCAGAGGAAGAGTGAGCCACAGCATCCTGGAGCGGAGCCCGAGTGGGGCCAGGGGGTTTTCCGGAGCGGATGCAACGAAATGAGCCATTGTTCCCGCCTGGGCCGCGAGCACGGGGCTGCAGGCGCCCGCCCCCGCTGCCCAGCGCTGGGCAGGGGCGTCCTGAGGGGACCCGAGGTAAGGCTGCTGGCAGTGCCCAGCAGGACCGTGCTGCCAGCCTTGCCCCGGCCCTGGATCCACAGGGGAGGGCACCCTGGGGATGGGCCCCGCTGCCCAGACAGCTGGGAGCACACTGGGAGCGCTGGAGGGATGCCAGCGGGACCCACACTCCAGAAATTCCCTTAGGATGTGCCCAAGGAGCAAGGGAGGCAGGGGAAGATGCTGGGGGGCTGGGGAAGCCCCCCAGGCACGCTGGGCTCCAGAGAACCCCTCAAGCACTGGGACACCCAGCCCCGGAGTTGCTCCCTCTCTCCCTCTGCTTCCAGATAAATCCAGAAGGACTCAGCATCTGTGAGGGCTGAGGCAGCGTCCTCTGGCTGCTGTTTTTCTGGAACGCGGGGTGAGCTCAGCAGTGGGAAGGCAGCTCGGAGCCGTGATGCAGCAGCCCCGTGGCCGGGCTCGGTGCCAGCAGCCGGTGCTGCACAGCCCCGGGTCTCCATGCAGGGCAGGGCTGCAGGAGTCACACACCTGACGGGCTCTGTGCCCTCAGGGCGGGCTCTGGTGGTGCCAGGTAGCAGCAGAGCTCTGTGTGCCCTGTGCCCAGTGAGGCTGGTGAGGGCAGGAGGCTCACAAGCAGGGTACCCCCTGTCCTGCTGCCAGAGCTGCCCCGGGCACAGCTGGGAGTGTGGTGGCATCATCCCAGACCTCCAGCAAGTGCACGAACAGCTGGGGGGACTGTCCTTGCGGGGAGGGGTCCCACCCACAGCCCAGCTGCCGGGCACCTTGGCAGGGACCTCTGTGCCCCCACAGAGCCCTGGGAAGGGTTTCCATCCAAAGCCCCAACTCTACTCCAGCCAAATCGCTGTCCCAACCTGAACTGCTACCAGGTGTTCCCAGACCCCTGCACCCCTCCTCGCCCCGTGCTGGGGTGTCAGAGCCCTATGCCTCTCTCCCGCAGGCCTGGACGCCCTGGAGCTGGACTGGGAGCGGGCACAGCTCCCCTGCATCCCCCGGAGCACAGAGAAGCTCTGCTATGGAGCCACGACCTCTGAACGCTGCAGCCCCCGCACCCCCGGCCCGGCAGTGAGGAGCCCCCCGGGGTGCCCCGGGCATGGCAGGGGCTGGGCAGGCACCAGGAGCGGGCAGGGTGAGGCAGGTGCACAGCCGGAGGCAGGGAAGGAGCGGAGCACGCCCAGCCCTTGGCTCGGCTCTCTTTTCATTCTCCTGTTTGGTAAAGCGATGAGAAATCCAAACATTACCATAAATGCTGAAAGCATCCTGACTCCGTCACTGGCGTGCACTCCCAGGGGATCCAGGCGCCCGCTGCCACGGAGCCACAGGGACAGGGCTGGCGGGGGCCAGACAGCAGGACAGAGCCCAGGCAGGGCTGGACCATCCCCTGGGGCACGGCGGAGCAAAGGCCGGAGGCTTTGACAGCCCCACACCCTGGCTGGGAGCCAGCGGGGAGGGCAGGACCTCCGCCAGGGCTGTAACCTTGGTCTGAGCCATGGCCCTGGCTTTATTTTCGAGCCTCCTACAGGAAACTGCGTGGCCAGGTGACCCTGGGCTGACCCTGAACCAAACAGGCCCAGGGGATCCTGCTGGCAAGTGCACACTTTCCCTGTGCCAGGGCTGAGGCTGGCACAAACTCATCTCATGCATGGACACTGAGGGTGGTGGGTGCCTCCTGCACCATTTGGAACCAGGAGGGGGCTGATATCAAACCCTGTCCATTCCGTGCACTGTGTCTGCCGTGTCCTGGCTCCTGAACCCCATCCCATCACTCCATCCCTTGTCCCAAGTCCCTCTCCAGCTCTCCTGGAGCCCCTTTAGGTACTGGAAAGGGCTCCAAGGACTTCTCATTCTTCTCTTCTCCAAGCTGGACACCTCCAGCTCTCCCAGCCTATCTTCAGAGCAGAGCTGCTGCACCTCCCTGGGCATCTCTGTGCCCTCCTCTGGGAGTGATGGAACAAGGGGGAACGGCTTCCCACTAACGGGGGCAGGGTTAGATGGGATCTTGGGAAGAAATTGTTCCCTGTGAGGGTGGTGAGGCCCTGGCACAGGGTGCCCAGAGAAGCTGTGGCTGCCCCATCCCTGGAAGTGTTCAAGGCCAGGTTGGACAGGGCTTGGAGCAACCTGGGATAGGGAAGGTGTCCCTGCACCATGAGCTTTTTGTCTTACCGTAGTGGTCAGGCAGATCCACTTCCACAAAGAGATAGGGAATTACCTCGATATTCCTCGTTCCGCAATTAAAAAACTGCGAAAACCGATGTCGCGCGTGGTGGGGCGGAACGGTCCGGTCTAACGGGAGCTACTGGCCCTTTAAATGAACGGCAGTGGGCGTGGTCAGGCTCGCGCCGCTGCTGGAAGCCACGCCCCCGCCGCGCCCACGCCGCATCCTGCGAAGCGACCAATGGGAAGCGAGTTCAGGCGGAGCCCCCGCCGCTGATTGGCCCCGCGCCGGCACGGCCGGCGGGTGCCAAGATGGCTGCGCCCAGCGCGGAGGGGCCCCGCGGCTGAGCTGCTGTACGGGCCCCGCGGGGACCATGGACGTGCTGTTCGCGCTGCTCCGCGGGCTGCGCCTGCTCCTCGACCTGCTGCTGCTGGTGCTCGACCTCAACTTCTTCCTGGTGTCCTCGCTGGTGTCCGCGCTGCTGTGGCTGCTGGCCGCGGCCTCCAGCCTGCCCGCGGCCGCGGCCGCCGCGGTGGTGGCGTGCTGGGATGCGCTGGTGCTGGTGCGGGGGTGCTGCGGGGCCATGGAGGGCATGCGGGCGGCCGGGCACCTGGTGTCGCACCTGGCGCTGCGGGGCCGCGAGCTGGCGCAGCGCGGGCTGGGCGCCGTGCTGGGCTGCGGGCAGGCGCTGGGCCGGCAGCTGTGCGAGGCGCTGGCCATCGGCACTAGCCTGCTGATGTACCTGGTCAACAGCCTGGTCAACGTGTGTCTCATCGGCACCCAGAACCTCTTCACGCTGCTCGCCGCCCTCTGGGACTCGCTGGCCGGGCCCGTCCTTAGGGTCACGGACCTGCTGGCCGCCTTCCTGGCGCACGTGTCCAGCGGTGCCATCGCCGTGTCCATCCTGCTGTGGTCGCCCTGCCAGATGGCCTTCGAGCTGCTCTGCTCCGCCACCGACCTCTTCATCAGCATCTTCTTCGTCAATGTTTACGGCCTGGGCTTGCTCCTGCTCATCATGGTGGTCAGCGCCTTCGTGTTCAACCCCGGGCTGCTGTGGACGCTGACGGGATACCTGCTGGGCTACTTCCACACGCTGCCCTCCTTCCGCCGCCTGCAGCGGGACGTGTGGCGGCTCTACCAGGTGGCCGTGCTGACCCTGGGCATGGCCATGGCCTCCCAGCCCTGGCGCAGGCTGGTGGACTGGATCCTGCAGGTGACCGACTGGAGCCTGCAGGTGACCAACTGGAGCCGGGGAGGCAGGATGCTGAACCAGGGGAGTGACCAGCGGCGGGCTGTGGCTGCCCCCAGAGTCCCGGCCCCCGGCAGGGTGACCCCGGGCCAGCTGCCGGCCGAGCAGGAGGAGCAGCTGGATGCAGAGCAGGGGCCGCAGCCACGGCCCGCTCTGAGCCGTGCTGGGGCAGGACAGCGTCACCAGACATCCAGGGAGGAGCCGGGCACGTCCTGGTGGAAAGCTCCGAGGAAGCAGCAGCTGAACGCGACAGCCGGGAATGCTGAGGGAACCCCCGACAACGACCCCTGGGCGCTGCTGAAAGAACAAGAGGAGCGTAAGAAATGTGTCATCTGCCAGGACCAGACCAAGACAGTCCTGCTGCTGCCCTGCAGGCACCTGTGCCTGTGCCAAGAGTGCACAGAAGTGCTCCTGCAGCAGGACATCTACCAGCGCAACTGCCCCCTGTGCCGCCAGATGATCCTGCAGACCCTCAACGTGTACCTGTGAGCCCACGGGGGGCTTGGGCCGTTTTCCCAGGAGGTCAAGGGCACCCCTGTCTGCACTTCCCAGGGCTGCCAGGAGCAGCTTCCAAAGAACTGTGGATGGTGCTGGAATGGCAGAACGCTGTGGGGTGTCTGCTGGTCACATTTGCTGCGTAACTAATTGTAGCTCTTGCTAGCAAGCACAATACTGATCTCTGCAGCAGGCTGGAAGAGTTACTTGTTGTTTTTGACAACTTTTGCTGTTTCAAGGCCTCTTGGTTACGTTGAACCTGCAGCAGCCTGAGATCCAAAGCAGAGCACAGAAAAGTGCTCTGGTCCCTCCTAGCCAAAGCTGATGGAAAGGTTAAAGGCGGTGTCCTCCTGGGAATCACAGGAGCTGGTGCAAGGCAAGGGAGGTTTTTCCCCAAGGTCTCACTGCCTGGCAGGCTGCATCCAGGCTTCTGTTTCCTCCTCCCACCATCAAAGGGGAGGAGCTCCCTGGGAAAAGGGAAGAGTGCCCTGTTTGCAAGGCCTGGGGAGAGCAAGAAGCACACTTGAGTTTTTTAGTGTTTGCTGAACCTGGCTCTCAGCTAGAGAACAGGGTTGCTGGGGTGCTTCATCACCCCAGTGGCTTTGCTTTTTGAGGGATCTCCCTTGCCAGGACAGCGTGGAGCTGTGATGAACTCGGGCTCCCTGCAGAGCTCAGTGTTGCTGCTGCTTCCACGCATCACCTATGCAAGCCTAGCGAGCACACGTCAGGTTACCTGCACGGGGAGGCTGGGGGGAGTCACTCCTTCTGCAGGGCTGGTGGTGCTGCTTGGGGATCCTGAGGAGCAGCCACCCAGCCAGTGCTTCCAGCCCTGGCAGCAGCAGCAGCCCAGATTTGAGCCAAGGCTGGAGAATCCTCTCCAAAACCCACACATTTGCAGGCTCAGAGTGCCACGGATCAGGGAGGGTCACTCCAGAGCTTGCTGGCTCCTTCCCAGGCTGGGCTGGTTAGAGGGAGGAACTCTTTGGGAGGAGAGGGAGCACCCTGAAGCTCCTGGGAGCTCGCAGACATTCCAGCTCCAGGCACAGTTTCTGCACATCCATGCTGGGGATCCGCAGTTGTGTGCGTGGAGCAGTACCAGGACCACGGATATCTTGGAGTAGGGCAGGGCTGTACTGTTGTTTTGTCTTGTTGTCTGTCACCAATGTAGCTACTTACATTCACGGGTGTCCCCTGAAGTCTAACGACTCCCATCCTGGCTGGGGGAGGCCTGAGGTGGCTCATCCCAGCTTGGGCAACCAGCACCATTCCAAGAAACTGCTGGTCTGCAAGGGGGCCTTGCACTAAAAAAGCTTTTCCTTTCCCAGCTGTTTGCCTGAGGTCAGCCACACGCCACAACCAATTTTGGCTGGAGCCAGACCGGAGAGAGTCTCGACTCTGGACTGCAAGCCAAGAGCTTGAGGGCAGCTGGCATGGTTTTCCTTCTATTTTCCTTCTTGATTAGCAATTTAAGCCAAAACAGAGGCAGCAGAGAGGCCAGGCCGTGCTGGGAGATGCCTCTGAGCTGTAAAACTGAGCTGTGGCAAGGAACTGTCTTCCTGTTGAGTGGCTTTGCTTGGAAAGGCACTGCCAGGGCCGGTTGTTCCCACATTTCCTGGGAGCTGGAAGGATTCCCTGGGCCAAGCTGGGCTCCTGAGCACTAATGGGTGGTAGAAGGGCTGTCAGCTGCTTCCACTTCACTTCAAAGAGATGCAAAGCTCCCCATTGCTCAGCCTCTTGTCCCTGTGCCTCCCCACACACCTCCCTTGTTACTGTTGGCTCTCTCCGGCCACCAACACTGGGGAGCAGCCAAACCCTCGCCAGAGCAGTGAGCGTGACCCCAGGCTCTGGCTTGTCCCAGGCACTTGCAGAGGAGTCAGGGAGCTGCACCTGGAGTCACTCAGGAGTGGGATTGTGGCCATGCTTCTGGCCACAGGCAGCAGCATTCCCTCGGGACCAGCTCATGGATCGGGGGGTACAACGTTCCCTCCATGAGTTACAGGGTGGGGGGGAAAGGACACCTCCCCAAAACTGCAGTTTGTTCCCTCGACCCCTTTTTTTATGACTATTATTATTATTATAGCAGTCACGCTTGTTTGTTTAGGGCCTGTTTGCTGTTTATAAGAGAAGGCTTTGCCTTAAGTTTAACTCTTTGCACTATGGACTAGATACTGAGCAGATTAAAATCTCCTTTACCAAAAGCTGGGTGCTGCCTCGTTCTTGGGAAGGTTTTTAGGGGGGAATGATGTATGTTTGTGTCTCCTCTGGCCACCCCTGGACTCCTGGGGAAGCCCATCACTCCCCACAAAGGGTCAACACCACCTGCAAGCTCAAGGGTGTTTGCTCCCAGAAAAGCAGTGCTGTGGGATACCCTGGAGGCAGGCTGCTGCACAGGGAAAATCCAGCACCCAGGAGATGAATTTACACCTAAACCCACTCTGGGTGGGCTTTTCAGAGCTGGCAGCCCCCAACTCCTGCTCTGCCAACCCACAGCAAGAGGAGATGGTTGTGGATACGCCACACCAGGGGACAGGGAGGAGGGGCTGGGGTTTCCCGGTGTGTTCCAGGCTGGCAGGAACGTGCTGGGACATTTTCATTCCTGTTCCTGCTCGTATCTGATGCCTCGATGTCCTGTGCCAGACTGTCCCAGCACCGGGCGGGGTCCTGCCTTGCAGAAAGGCAGGCTCAGGGTTACAGTGAGCAGATGCATTTGCTGCACAAGGAGCTGCTCCCTGGCTCGGATCTGAGCTCCTGGCAGGTTGCTTTGTGCTTTTAAGCACTCCCTGCTTCCCCAGCATCCTTGTAAATTTGGAAAAATGTCTCAGGACCCTGATGGGCAGAGACTCCAGGGGTCCTGGCTTGCCCTGCCCTGGCAGGGCCATGCCAGCAAAGTGGCTGATTTTAATCAGGATGAAAACCAAGAGAGGGGAGGGAGATGGGAGCTGCTGTGAGGCCAGAAAGGGACAGATATCTGCTCAGGCACAGGGAAGAGGGCAGTGCTGGCAGATGGGTGATAAATGGGCAAACTGAGGCACTTCTCTTGCTCCCAAGGTGTGACCTGAGGCTGGCTGGGCACCTGGGGAGGCTGCAGAGGGGGCAGGAGGGTGGGATCAGCAGGGGAATGTCTGCCATGCCCTGCACAGGCAGGATGCTCCCCGGCCCAGCACCCCCGGCAGGGGATGGGAAGGGTGTTCGGCCACCTCAGGCCACTGTGGCCGAGCTTTCCCAGAGAGGACAGGATGTGCAGGACACAGCCCTCCCCCGGGAGCCATCCTGCACACACTTGGCTCAATCTCTGCTCAGGCAGCCAGCAATTGCAGGAGGAAAATGCAACCACCGCGCTGCTAATGGACAAGGTCCGTGAGCCCTGCCTGCCCTGGCATCGGGGTGTTTGGTGCGGGGCTGCGCTGCCCGGGCAGCAGCAGCGCTTACAGACCGCTCCAGGGCACCAGACCTGCAGTCCTCGGGGTATCCCCTGCTCCAGAACGGGCTTGGGAGCCTCCCACACGAGCCAAGCGGGCTGGTCTCAGCTCATCAAAGCGCCAAGACCCTTCCCCAAGGAGGGAGGAGCGCGATGCTGCCGGGTGACCCCAGTTTGGGAGCACTGCGGTGGTCGGCTCTGGCAGCCCGCTGAAAGCAGGAGCCCCCAGGCGCTGGGAAAATCCCTTTGTCCGCCCAGCTGCAACTCCTCCGCCCTAATGAGCGGCTCATCGCAGCCTGGGGACAACAGGCACGGTCTGCCTGACAGCAGGGAGCGGGCGGGACAGGCGGCAGCGCAGATGTGGCGAAGCAGGAGCGGGGAACGATAGCCGGCCGGGAGGGAGGGAGGGAGCAGGTGAGGATCAGCAGCGGAACCACGGGGGGCCTTTGGGCTGCTCCCGGCACCAGCTTGGCTCTCTCATTAGCGACCCAGCGCAGGGAGCCTCATCAATTCCCTGGATGCAGCAGCGATCCCGGCGCCTCGCAGCCTCGGGGACACGGAGGAGCTGAGGCTGGCGGGGACAATCGAGGTCACCCAGCCTAGAGCAGCTTGCACGGTTCTGGGGACAGCGGGGTTCCCAATGCCCCCGTGGAGGGAGACTCTGCTGCCCCTCCGAGCAGCCCGTGCCAGGGTTTGATCAGCACAGAGAAGCTGCCACCTCCCATCCCTGCTCCTTGGGATGGACTCAAGTTTGGAGGAACAGATCCTTCATCCTCCTGGACACCTCTCCAGGGCATGGGATTCTCCCAGGGACATCCCTGAAGGAGCCAGGGTCTGCTCTCCTAAAATCCAGGCTTGTGGTCCTTTTCTTGCCCACCCCACGTGAGCAAGGATTGTCCCCTCCCCTGCCATTCCCAGGTTAAAGGGCTCCTTACCAGGTCAGCAGTCCTGAAGATGGCTGGGAGTGTTCCCTGCACCTTGTCAGCGATGAGGCCTCTGAACCTGGGCCATAACCAAACTTTTGGGTGGAGCAGGAGCCATCCTGCTGCTGCCAGGAGTCACCAGGACACCCTTCACCTCTGGGGGCATTTCCACGCTCTGACACCACAAGCACTGTGTGGCTGTAGGGTCTCAGAGATGATCCAGCTGATCTCTTTAATGCCCTCTCTGGTGCCTGCTGACCTCCTCAGGTGACCTTGGATGCCAAGGACATGAGCACTGCTCTGAAAAGAGGCGCTGACATTTATTTTTGTTTCTAAAAACCCACAAACCAACCACAAAAACCTCAAAAGAAACAACAAAACAACCCAACTGCTGCCTCTGTCAGCTGTACCACATCACCTGTGGGCTCAGCTTGGCTCTTATATAGGCTTCTCACTTGCCCTGGCTGAGGGATGCTGGCCCTTCCCTAACCTGGCCTTAGCTGGAAAGGGGCCTCCAAGCTCTCCTTCCTCAGGGGGAAGCTGGCAGAGCTCATCAAAAGCAGCTGGAGCTCACTGGAAACTTGTCAAAGCCTCCTGTGGCTCTCCTTCCTTTTTCCTTATCCTTTCCTTATCCTCTTCCTCATCCTCCCTAGGCAGCAGCAGCCACCCCCATGTTCTCACATATCCCAGACAAAGTGTCCACACAACCAAGAGCATCCCAAAGGAAGCAGAGCCCAGAAACTGCAGTGCCAAGCACTGTGGCTGCCTCTGCTGTCCGTGCTCCCCCACATCGTGACAGGGACCAGGGAATGCTCCCAGCCCCCACACTCCTTGTGCAGAAAATTCCCTTTCCTCCTCCCGAAATAGCCATCGATCTGCTCCGCGGTATTGTTTGCCCCCTGGGCAGCTCTGCTTACAGAAAAGGCCCTCTCCAGCCCAAACAGAGGCTTCTGCTGCAACCCAACCCCGGGGCTAGTGAGGGGCCGGCAGGGTGGCTCCAGCACAGCCCCTTGCACCCCAAAGGGGCACGAGGTGTCACCCCTGCTCCCAGCACCCCCACAGGTCCCCACGGGTTGGGGGTCGCCCAGGCAGGTTGCACTGATGTGCCCATGGCCCTCAGTCCCTGAGCGGGGGTTGCGCTTGGGGGTGGCACTGACCCTATATCCTGCTGCCAGCCTGCCGCAGCTCCCGGGTGAGCAGGGACACGGGCTTTGGGCACAGCCGTAGTCCTGGGGATCCAGCCGGCATGGATGGGGCACAGTGGATGATCCAGGGCAGGGCAGGGGTGGCTGTCCGCCTGTGTACGGGGGTCCTGGGCTGGGGAGCGCTGCAAGGTCCCGCTGGCACGGCCAGGAGAAGAGCCGGGCCCAGCTGGCACCCTACAGCCGGGCAGGGCAGCGTCCCGAGCCCATTAAGAGGGTTCGGCCGCTGGCCAAGAGCCCCTTCCCCGGCTGCTCCCCGCAGGGACCTATTTTGGGCAAGGAATGAGGAAGCTCTTCATTCCCCCGCTAAAAATAGAGACCTTTCCCAGCGGCGGGTCACGGCGTTCACACTGGGCCGGGGGGCGGGCACGGGGGGCTCCGCTAGCCCCGTTCGGGGACGGACGGGCCACCCCCCGGGCCCGTGGCTCTGCTCGCCCCGGGCAATCCGCTCCCCGCGGGGTGGCCCTGACAGCATCGGGACCCTCCCACCCAGCGAGAGTCGGTCCTCGGGGGGACCCCGGGGGTGCTCCCGCCGCGCTCCCCGCTCCCGAGCCTTGGGGAGGTGCCGGGGGCTGTCGCAGCGCTGCGCTCACGGCTCAAGGACGCCAATGCCACCATCTAGTGGCTCCCGCTGGTCCTGCGGGGATAATCCCGGCACGGTGGCCCCGGCCCGGTGTCCCTCCAGGCAGGGCTGCGCAGCCCCGAGGGTCCCACGGGGGGCACAGGCAGGCGGCACACGCGTGGCTGAGCAGCCCTTTATTGAGGGGAGGGATGGGACAGGACCCGCGGTTCGGGCTCCTGGCCCCGCAGCCCGGATTGCCCTGCCCTGGCGAGCAGCAGGGAGCGCGCACCGTGGTTGGGAGCCCGAAATAACAGCGAGCTGTCCCACAGCGCTGCTCCGGGGGTGCTCCCCGCCACCCCCGCCGTGGCACGGGGGACGTTTCTCTGCCCTGAGCAGGGCAGGGGTCCCGGGGCCCGGCTCCCACCACGCTGGTGGCTGGGAAGGGGCACACGCCCGGCCCCATCCGCAGCCGAGGGCGGGCTCAGGCGAACACGGCGGAGTTCTGCCAGTAGGAGTAGACGAGGAAGCCGGTGAAGGTGCTGTCCGTCTTGACGCTGGCGTAGAAGCCGATGTAGTCCCCCACGCCCACCTGCACCCACACCTCGTCCTCGGGCTCCAGGCGGACCAGGGTGCCCCCCGAGAGCGAGGTGGGCTTGGGCCAGTTGCCGTAGTACTGGAAGAAGGAGGCGATGGAGTGGCCGTTCTTCATGATGTCGAACTGCAGGCTGGTGCGGTACACCGTGGCGTGCACGGCGAAGTAGTACAGGCCCGGCACCTCGCAGGTGAACTTGCCCGTGGCGGGGTCGTAGTGGCCCTGCTCGTTGATGAGCACCACGTCGAAGAGGATGGGCTGGTCGGCCAGGGGAGGGCTGCGGGACTCGGAACGCTTGGCGCTGAAGGCTGAGCGAGGGGCCACGGCGCACTCGCCCTGAGCCCCCTTCTCACCATGCAGCCCGTCCACGCCTGGGCTGCCCACCTCCCCGCGGGGACCGGGCACTCCTGGGGCAGGCAGGAGGGGACAGGGTTACTTCTAAGTCACCAACACAGCTCCTCCACCCCTCCTGCCCAGTCCCAATCCCACCAGGGATTCCCTGCCGTGGCCAGGGCATTGCGTGGAAAACCAACACAAATGGAGAGGGCTGGGTGTGTGAGGTAATTTAGCACGGCATCAACAAATCGCAGCCCAGGAGCCACGGCAGGGATGATGAAACCCTATTCCTGGTGATCCCTCCTAAAGCAGGGGTGGAAGAGAGGGGTGGCATTGGGGATGGGGACAAATGCAGCTTTGCCAGTGACAGGGAGCTGCTGCCCTTCACAGGAACACAGGGGCACCACAGGCAGGGCCAGAGCGGGGGTGGTGGCATGGGAAGGGCACTTCTGCAGGATTCACTCTCAGTTTGGCAATCTATGCCAGCATGCAGGACTCACCCCCTGGCACAAGGGCGTTCCCCACGGGCAGGGAATGGCAGATCCCCCTTCCCAGCTGGGATCTCTCCTCGCTTACCAGGAGGGCCCATCTCGCCCTTCTCCCCTGGCATCCCCGTGGCCCCATCCCGGCCGTCTCGTCCGTCTCTGCCTGGCAAACCCTGGCCCCCATGCAGGCCCGGGGTCCCCGGGATGCCCGGCTGCCCTGAACACAGCCCAGGGATCTTGTTGTCTTCAATCTGCAAGGACCTGGTGACGAGCCCGAGGAGGAAGAGGAAGAAGAGCTGCTTCATCTTGTCCTGGAGGGGCTGGAAGGGGGCAGAGAAGGATCACAGCTCTGGGGACCGCAGTGAAGAGGGTGGAGAGTGCTTGGCAGGGGGTGCCAGGGGGTCAGCAGGGGACATTCCCCTCTTCTCTTCCCTTTACAATTTGGGCTGCTCCCCTCAGTGAGGCCCCAGTGCTGTCTGCACCTGCCACAGCATCCCCACGGCCCGGCTGCCATCACATCATCCTGCAGCCCCCGGGGCAGCTCAGGATGTGTGTGGGGCGTGGGTGTAGGGCCAGGGGCTGTGCCAGTGGCTTTGTGTGTGGCTGGGGGCTCTTTGGGGTGGGCACTGCCCCATCGTGCCCAGCTGTGGGGGAACGGGCAGGGGGATTTAGGGCTCTCAGCTGCTGAGCTGCGAGCGTGCCTGGGGTGGGGTCGTTGCCTCTGGGGGGTGTGTGGTGGGGCGGCAGCTCGGGGAACGCGGGGCTGTGTCGTGGCCCTGCCCTTGGCAGCATCCCGGCTGCCGGCGGCTCCGCTCCACCCCCGGCCGGCTCCCCGGGGCACGGCTGCCCGCGGCTGCAGCATCCCCGGCCGTGCCGGAGCACCCCGCTGCCGGGACCACCCCCCTGCCCTGCCCGGGCTGCCCCCGGCCCTTCCCACAGCAGCGCAGCGAGGGCTGAGCCCCAGGGCCAGCGCTGGCCCCCTCCCCGTGGCCTTGACCCAGAAAAGCTGCTCTCTTCCCCCTCCACGACGGCAACAAAGAGGAAAAGGAGGAGAAAAGTGTCTCTCCTCCGCCCAGGCGCCGGATCCAGGAAGGCAGGGAGTCCCAGCTCCCCCCGGCTGGGTATCCCCACTCACTGTGATCCCGCGGCTCCTGTCCCGGGACCTCGCTGCTCGCCGCTGTGGAAGGGCTGAGGCTCTTCCTGGCCACTTCGCTCTGACGAAGGCCCTAAGAGAGGCAGCCTCTCCACCCCCCCTCCTCCCCACGTCTCTCCTCCCAAACTCCAAAGGAAATCAAGGGCCTTGGGAGCCAAAAGCTACAAGACAAGGGGAAAAAGAAAAATAATCCCATGATGTCGGAAGTGCTGTAAGCAGGGGGAAGGGAGAGCTCTGCAAACAGCCCGGCTGAGGGAGAGGAGGCACAGGCTGTGAACCACCTCAGCTGGGCACCTGGGCAGCAGGATGGAGGGGAGGAAAACAGGGAAAACAGGGAAAACAGGCAGCAGAGGGAACAAAAACAAGATAAAGGTTGAGGGAGGGAAATCCAGCAAGGCAGAGAGAGATGGAGTGGCAGAAAGAAGAGGGAGCTCTCAGGCTGTGCGGGTGCCCTGACTGGCAGCAGAGCTGAGGCAAAGGGGATGGCAGAGCACAGCCACCCTGGCAGTGCCAGCCCTGGGAGCACCCAGGGGAAGCCGCAGGATCCATCTGGGCAGTCCCAGCACGTTGGGCTGAGCGTGCAGGGCAGGTGGAAGCGCAGGCAGAGCTGCGCTGTGCCCGTGCCAGGAGGCAGGGCTGGCCCCAGGGAGCGCGGAGCACGCGGCGAAGCTTTCGAGGCACTTCCAGCTCGCCTTTAACTTGTTCCAGTGCTGGGTGCGTCCAAGGGACACGGTCACACGCTGGCCAGCGGGGCGGGCCTGTGGCTGGGGGTGTCCCCGTGCCCGGCAGCAGCTGGGACATGCAGGGAGCGAAGGAGCTGGGTTGGCTCAAAGCCCCCGAGCTGGGTGGGAGTGGCAGTGCTGTGCTGGTACAGGGGCAGAGCCGTGCTGGCACGAGTGGGTCCTGCTCCCAGTGACCCCAGCCGGGCTGGGGACTTCCCCACACGCTCAGGGCAGCGGGAAGCACGGTGGCACTGCTGGCTCCCTCGTGCCCGCGGTGGAGCAGGTGACATTGCTGGCTGATCCTCTCTGACCCGGGTGCCTGGGGCCAGGCTGGGTGCTGGCAGGGAGCCGCCTGTCTCCTCTCTCCCAAGGTGTGAAGGGACTGTTGTTTTTGGCCAGCTGGATGCTGGTTTGTGGCCATGGGTGTTGCCAGGCCTGTGGCCATCAGGGTGGCCTCCAGCCAGCACAGCCAGCTCAGCCAGCAGGGCCACAGCTCTTGGTGGGGCAGGTGGGTCCCTTCCCTGCACCATGGGGCTGCCAACTGGACCCCTTGTGAGACCCATCCATCTCCCTGAGACCCTGCAAGCCCCCAGCCTTGTGAGGGCACAGCCAGCTCTCCCCTGTGCCCTCCATCCCTGCTCAGATCCCCCACCCCATCCCTCCCTTGGCCCATGCCTCAGTTTCCCCGAGGATCTGGCAGCATCCACACACAACCCCTCCCCCCCAAATGAGTCGCCTGCTCCGCTGGGTTTGTCAGCTGCTCACGCTGTTTATTCTGCTGGCTCTGGGGCTGTGGGACACAGGCAGCCTGGGGCTCTTAAGCCTGCAGCCTGGCTCACCTCTGCCCAGCCTTGCTCCGTTTGGGGAGCATTGGCCCTTCCCTGGCGCCCACAGCACAGCCCCTCTGGCACAAGCCTTTCCCTGTGGGATGTGTCACCTGCTCTCTGGGGATTTGGAGCTGTGGGCAAGCCCGTGGCATCCAGGCACCGAGCCAAGCACTGGGCAGTGGGGCTGACCCCAGGGCAGGAGAGGGGCCACCCCAGCAGCTGGGTATTTACAACAGGAAGAGCACGGGAGGGACATTCAGGGTAGGGAGGGTGGCTTCAGCCCCTGCTCCTCTCCTCTTGCCGGCTCAGGGCTGGAAGCACTCTACGGGGTCGTTGGAGTCGGGCAGGATGTTGCAGTTGATGGGCCAGAGGATGCCGAGGAGGCCGAGGGACTGCTGACAGCGCAGCTCGGCCGCCAGGCACACGGCCCGGCAGGGCTGCAGCACCCCCCCGTCCGGGGTGCACTTGGGCACGAAGAGGCTGCAGATGAGCAGGCGGAGGTGCTGGTAACACGCCAGCTCCATCAGCGTCTGCGGGACAGCGGGGAAGGCGGCGTGAGCCCGGTGGGGCGGGGTGTGGCGAGGGCAGCCCCGCGGGCAGCCCCGGGCAGCTCACCTGGTAGTCCTGCAGCACCTCGGCGGCTCCCTCCTGGTCCGGGATGGCCAGCCAGATGTTGGGGAAGGAGGTGGCGTTGTAGCCCAGCCCCAGGCACATCTCCACTTCCACAGGCTCGCAGACAGACCCTGCCACAGGGAGAGGAGCTTCCCTTGTGCCAGCGGCAGTGCTGCCCACCGGCCGTGCCAGCGTGTGCCCCGGGGCCAGCTGGGCTGGGTGGGGCACCCAGGGGTGACACTCACCGAAGGCCGGGTAGGACACGCCGGTGCAGTTCAGCTCGTCAGTGCCGTCGGGGCAGTCGTGCCAGCCGTCACACACAGATTCCAGCGCCTGGCACTCGCCGTTCCCACAGGAGAACTCCGCGGGGCTGCAGGTCTCTGGAAGGTGAGAGGGCAGGGCATGGCTGGGGGTCAGCCTGCTCCCCTGCTGACCACCCCTGTCCTCTCCTCTTGGTCACTGGCCAGGGGATTTGGCAGGTCCAGCTCGGGGAGATCCCGAATTCCTTGGGTTATTTGAGGGCAGCCCTCAGGTCATGGATCATGCCTGTGTGCAGGTGAGCCCTTCCAGGTCACACCCCCACGGCTATGGGGTTATAGAGTAAATCAGGTGAGAAGGACCCCGGGTACCTGTGGCCCAACCTCTTGCTCCAAGCAGGGTCAGCTGTGGAACAAGAGCTGTTTTTCCCAGGTTTTTATCCAGCCTCGCCTTGTAGCCCCCCCAAGGATGGTGGTGGCACAGCCCCCCTGGGCAGCCTGTCCACTCTCTTGGCTACCTACTCTCTGTGGCATTGCGGGCTTGGTAGGTGGCAAAGAACCCATCATCTGCTACTCCCTCGTCTGCCACGAAGAGGACGGTCATGACATGCCGTGAGGAGGTCAGGGTGGGTGGCAGCTGGTGGCCACAGAACCTGCCGAGGTCATGGGATGAGGGATGGGGTCAGGGGGCTGACCAGCACCTCCCCAAACCCTGCCTTCTGGCGGCTCCTCCCCAGCAGCCAGCCCCGTGCCTCAGTTTCCCCAGCTGAGCCATGGCACCGGTGTCCCCAGGGTGGCGCAGCAGGGCTGGGGGTGTCGGGGGTGCCTGTACCTGCCCATGAGGCTGGCAGCTCCCGTGCCCGCGCTGTCGTGCACCTCCACGAAGTCAAAGCTGCAGTCCCCGTGCGACTCCAGGCTGAAGTTGTGGAAGTGCAGGTCGATGACGTGGCCCAGGGGCACCGAGATCTGCCAGAGGCACAGCTGCGGGGCGGGGGGGCAGCCGGCGACACAAGTGAAGCTGGGCAGGGGCACCCCCCAGCTCTCCCCGGGGGGAGGTTGCCTTCCTCCCTGCCCGCCCTCACCCTCACCATGCTCCCGCAGCACCCCTTCTCTCACCTGCTGGTGCGGGTACGGCTGGGGGTGGTTCGGGGTGGACAAGTGCCCCTCCAAGGCGGTCAGCGGCCCCCCACACTCTGGAGGGACACACACACACACACACACACACAGAGCTTTACCCCTGCCCCTCTCTCCCCCCTCCATCTCCCCGCTCATCCCCGGGTGCCGCGGGGGCTGGGGGCTGCAGGTGAGGGTCTGTGCCGCCCACCTTTATGTTTCAGGCTGCAGTTGGCCTCGTCGCTCTTGTCCGTGCAGTCGTGGAAGCCGTCGCACACAAAGCCCAGCTGGAGGCACAGCCCCTGGTCACACAAGTGCTCGTCCCAGGCACAGCTCTCTGCACGCGGCCGGACACCCAGAATGGTGGGGGGGTTCCACGGGGCACCCTCCCCTCCCCGCTGGCTCTCCCCACTGCCTGCCAGCAGTGAGGGGCCCTGGCAGTGCCCTGGGGCGGGGGACTCACTCTCGGCCGGGGGCACGGCGCGGTAGCGGGCGCTGAAGCCCTGGGCGCCCACGCTGCTGTCGGAGACGAAGGTGACCCGCAGGCGGTTGGAGTTGGAGTTGAAGGTCGGGGGGAGCACGTTGCCACAAAACCTGGGGGCACGGCGAGGGCTGGCACCGCTCGCTGCCCTGCCTCGCTGCACTGCCGCACTCCCCACGTGTGAGGGGCCCTACCTGGTCGGGCCCCCCCGAGCTGGGGAAGGGGCTGTGCCGCCGGAGCCCGGCTCTTCGTAGAGCTCCACGCGGTCGAAGAGGCAGGAGGCAGTGCCCTCCACGCTGAACGTCTCCATCCTCAGCTGGATGGCGAGCCCGGCGCCCACCTCGATGCGCCAGACGCACAGGGCGTTGGGGGGGTAGGGGCCGGGGTAGTTGGGGGAGCTGAAGGAGCCCTCGGGGCCCCGCAGGGTCCCTCCGCAGGCTGAACGAGGCAACAGCGTGGGCATGAGCTGGAGCAGGGCACCCCCATCCCAAAACACTGCCCCACACGGGACTTACCCGGTATTGCTGTGCGGGCCGTGGGCAGCCAGCTCTCGGTTGGGCTGGCAGCTGTTTCAGGGGCCGGAGGGTCCCTTCGGGGGGGTGCTGTGGCGGTGGTGGCAGTGCCACGGGCGGGCAGGGCCGTGGCCGGGGCGCCGGGTGGGTGTGGGGACGTCAGCTCTGTGCCCAGGGAAGAGCAGGGAGTGCTCAGCCCCAGCGGGGAGGGACGGCTGCTGTGCAGGGAAGGAGCTTAGGAATCCCACCCAGCCCTGTGCTCCCACCCTGCCCAGAGTGTGCAGCTCTCCCAGGGGCAGTGATCCTGCCACATCCCGGGAACATGGAAATCCACCTTGCTCCTATGCATGGCGTCACTCTCTCCCCACAGCGGGCAGACCCCGGGGCGTCCTCTGGGTGCCCCTCTCCCCCTCTGAGCCTGGTTCTGTCCTCTGGTTCTGTGTCCCCCACCCCGGTCACAGCCACCTCCCAGCTCGGCACTCACGGTGGATGACGATGCCGAGCAGGAGGGAGATGAGGAAGAGCAGGATGGTGCTCATCAGAGCCACGCAGAGCCAGGTGAACTTGCAGTCGGCGCGGTACCTCCAGCCCACCTGTCCCCAGAGCTGCTGGCCTGGAGGCGAGGACAGCGGGCAGAGCCGGGGTGCTGCTGAGCCATACCCCCGCCTGGCTCAGCCCTGGCCGGGTGCGTCCCCCCCGCTCGTCTCCGCGGTGCTAACGTGTCCCCAGGCAGCCCCAGAGCCCACCACGCCGCCCCCAGCCCCACGGCAGCCCCACGGAC
This sequence comes from Dicrurus megarhynchus, assembly GCA_013399195.1. Taxonomy (NCBI): domain Eukaryota; kingdom Metazoa; phylum Chordata; class Aves; order Passeriformes; family Dicruridae; genus Dicrurus; species Dicrurus megarhynchus. The sequence goes on from VXAD01000591.1 coordinate 796,016, forward strand.
AGGGGTGTGTGTACAAACCCCCCGGCTGGTACCGAGGCCGTCCCGGCGTGGTGCGGGGCAGGTCCCATCCTTGTCTGGCGA
>VXAD01000591.1:805253-820770 GCA_013399195.1 Dicrurus megarhynchus
GGCTCTGACATCAAATGGGTGGAGAGGCGGCAGCCGGGCTCGGTGACGGCTCGGTGACGGCTCGGTGACGGCCAGCCCCCGCGCACCGCGTGGTACAGCGCGCCGGGAGCCAGGGGGGGCCGCGAGGGGCGGCTCTGCCCCGGGGACACGCTCCGGAACGGGGCGGCCACACTGCCCCGGCTCCGGGGGGGCTGCGGGAGCCGCGGTGCCCCCTCGGCATCTCTCTCAGCGGGGCTCCCCGCGCTCCCGTACCCCAACAGCGGCACCGTGCGCACACCGCAGGGGAAATGGGGAACTGGGGCGAGGCGGCAGCCGGAGGAGCGCCTGCCCCCCNACGCCCTCGGGCACGGGGGATAGCACAGGGCACCCCACGCTCCCCAGGGAGGGCAGGGGGTGCCCCCTTCTCCGCCCCCAAGCCGGGGGCCGGGGGCTGCGGGCATCTCGTACCTTGGTCTTGTTGAGGACGAGCCCGACGAAGGTGGAGACCAGCAGGGACCCTGGCATGGAGGTGCGGGGCCGCAGGTCCTTGTGAAGGTCGGGGAGCGCGGGGGGCTCCTCGGGCAGCGTCACCGTGTACGAGTCCCTCATGATGGCCCCGGCGGGCACCGCAGGACGGCGGGGAGCAGCCGCGGGCAGCGGGGTGCCAGCGGNTCGGCATCTCTCTCAGCGGGGCTCCCCGCGCTCCCGTACCCCAACAGCGGCACCGTGCGCACACCGCAGGGGAAATGGGGAACTGGGGCGAGGCGGCAGCCGGAGGAGCGCCTGCCCCCCCCAGTGCACCCCCGTGCTCCCAGCTCGGCGTGCCCAGGGCTGGTGGCACCGGCTGTCCGGCTCCGGGCACGCTGTGCTCCGGGCAGGCACTGGGCAGGGAGCGGGGCTCCCCAGCTGGGGGTTACTCGCCAAAATTGCCGTGGTAAAAGTGGGACGGTCCCACAGCATGTGGGTACAGGGGGTGACTGTACCCAGAGAGGGGCTGTGGGCTGCCAGACAGGCTTGTGGGACTCTCGGCCATGTGCCTTCCCTGCAGTGCCAATGCCAGGTACCCAGGCAGTGACATTTTGGGGGAACCCCCCTCTTTGGGGGATGCGTTAGCACTGAGCTCAGAGGTTATTTCAGTGCCTCATGCTGGAGAAAAACTCCCCGCAATTCCTGTGTGGAGCAAAGACCCCACCTGGTGTCTCCCCTCGGGAAACTGAGGCACGGCACGGGCAGGGCTCCAGCTCTTCTCCTGCAGCAAGGGCAGATGCGGAGCCTGGCAGGGAGCCCGGGTGTCCTGCGTCCTAGTCCTGCGTCTCCCACTGCCTCACCCCTCTGACCGCGGCAGGACGAGCGCCGGAGCCCTGTGCCTGCTGTGCGTGCCCAGGTGTCTCTCTGCCTGCTCAGGGAAATTTCCACGGGCAACCAGGGCAGGGAGTGCGGCTGGGCTGCTCTGACAGAGCCACAGCCTCCAGCCTCACCGAGAGGGCTCCGAGCAGAGCCTGCTTTGCTCCCCTGGAGCCCCCAAAGCACCCCCATCCAGCAGCGGGGGCTGCTGAATCCTGATGGCTGCAGATGCAGCCTCTTTTGTCCACGGTGGAGCTCGGCACAGCCAGCGGAGGGGCTGGCTGGGGACGGGGGGGAGGGAGGAAGGGAGGGAGACTATTTTTGGCACCAGCAAAAATATCTGAGGAGGCATCTTGCAGCGTTATTCATCTGCAGGGCCAGGGCTCTTTTGCATCACAACCGGAGGCCTGTCGTAACCGGGGCCTGCGCGTGCTCACACGTGTGTACATGTACACACCCCGCGCTGTGTACGGTGTACACACACGGGGACACGCTGTGCACGCCGGGGCACACGCCCCACTGCCCCCCTGCAGCCTGCGTGGGTGCCCTGCCGTGCCCAGCCTGGGCCTCCGGGCTGTGGCACAGCTCCCCGAAATCCAGGGCTCCGGCCACCCTGCCTGGCAGCGCGGGTGGGTACGGTGGGGGCAGGATGGCCCCAGTGCACAGCCTGCCCCAAGCGCTGTGCAGGGAGCTGGGGCAGCTCTCCCCGTGGGGTTGCACCGTGCTGGCTGAGCCGGTTCCGTGGTGAGAGGGTGGTTCAGCCGCATCCCGTGTTGAACCTCGTGCCCCAGTGACACCGAGCGCCCCGGGCCAAGGACCAAATTCCCCGCCAGCCAGAGAGCGGCACGCAGGCTCTGAGGCTGGACTGGGAGAGAGAAGGGGAGACCTGGTGGGACGGCATCACCCAGAGCCAGATCCTTGCCCTCAGCTGGCCCCTCTGCAGCGGTGACCTTCTGCCGGAGGCAGAGGTTGCCACAGGCCCGGTTGGCACCGTGGCGGCAGGCAGGGCCAGGACTGGCTGCGGGCCAGGGACGTCAGCTGCTAAGGATGGGACTGTGGAGAGCTGCCGGCGGTTTTGTGGGTGGCCCTGGCCTTCTGACCCTGTGTACACCCGGGGTGGTTAATGGGGCGGCACAGCTCCAGTCCTGCCCCCCGCCAGACTGCCCTTCCTGGGAGCCAGCATGGCCCTGCAGCTCCGCAGGCACAGCCCCTCGCTGAAACCGCACCTGCACACACCACCTCCCTTTGCCCATGGGGTGGTAAACTGAGGCACGAAGTGACAGTGAGGGTAGGGGTCATACATAGACACCCTCACTCCTGCCTGCAAACCCCTCTGGGTGGAGGTTTCTATGGCGCAGAGGCAGGAGGCGGCGGTGGAAAAAGGGATGGGAGGAGGCGCGGGGCCAGCCCCGCCGTCCCCTGGCTGCGTCGGTGCTGCTGACACTGCCCTCGGGCTGGGCAACGGGGCAGAACCGATGGCAGCTCCGGGGCTGCAGCCTGCGCTTGTTTCCGGCACCTGGCACGGCCGCAGGCACCCAAGTCTGGTTTAAGATCGGGACATTTGCTTCCCGGCTTGGGAAAGGGAGGGAAAAAACCACAGCAGTGGAAAATAGCAGGTGTGCCCACCAAAGCAGCAAGGAAACCTAAGGCAGTGTCACCGACGCTGCCTGCCCTGGCATGGGTGTCTGTCCCAGCACCCTGTGCCACCTTTGCAACCCACCAGCTCTGTCTGTGTTCACGTGCAGACCACAGGGCTGTGGTTTGGGACTCGCACAGCCCCTGCTGCCCCGTGGGCATCCCATGGGAGCAGGCTGGCACCCCATCACAGCAGTGTGTGGGCACATGGGGTGCGGAGTCTGCCCTGGCAGTGGCAGTGCGGGCTTTTGTGAGAGCCAGTGGCTGCAGCAGCCGCTGGATCCCCCCTTGGTGCCCCCCACCGGGGCCTGGTGTGGGAGATGGAGGCAGGAATTCCCTTCCACAGCACTGATCCTGCACTCTCCTGACTCCCCAGCCTGCTCCCTCACCCCGGGACTGGGGGCCAGGGATGAGGCAGGTGGGTACAGCGGGTCCCACACCACGGCAGGGCACTGCTGAAGGTGGTTCTGTGGGGGAAGTGGCACAGGGAGGGATGTGGGGGCACCGGCTGCAAAGGGAAACATTGCTGGGGGATTCTTTCCTGCTTCCCTGCGAGCAGGACAGGACTCTTCCTCGCGGTTCGGCCGATGGCGGTGGGACAGAGACGCAGGGAAGCAAAGGGCAGGTCAGACCATGGGTGAATGGAGGGTGACTGGAAAGACAGCGGGAGACAATGCAGGCAGAGCCTGGCCAGATCTTGGAAGGAAACCTGAGTGGAAAATTACCAGGCTGCTCCCCTGCACGGGCTGCGTGTGCGGTGTCTGCTCCCGGCCCGGGCTGGGGCTCTGGGGACACCGCAGCACCGATGGGGGCCTGGGGCACCGAGTACCTGCCAACACGTGTGGTGCTGCCCAGAGCAGCACTGCCACGGGGAACCCGCTGCTGCCACGCAGGCTGGGGCACAGGGCCCCAGACTGGCAGCAGTGGATGGTGCCAGGGAACTGGCATTGCTGGCTACCAAAACCTGACTGGCAGCTGGGCAGCGAGTCACTGTGGCAGAGCCAGCACCAGACAAACCAGCTGTGCCAGCAGGATGAGTGCCCAGCCTGGTCATGTCACCTTCCCTATCTGGGATGAGGCGGCAGGAAATCCTCGTCAGCCCCACACGGGGCCAGAGCCATCACCTGCTGTCACATGCATGCAGAAAGTGCAGCGGGCACAATCCTGGGCACAGGCTGATCCTGCCTCCTCGGGGAGTGTCCCCTGCCAGCACAGCCCCTCAGAGGACACCGGCCTGCCCGCACACGGCTGCCTCAGCAGCTCCAGCTGGGACTGCTGTGCCAGCAAGGGCATCCCGGAGGGTCACACGCAGAAACTGAGGCACGGAGCAGCACACCCACGTTCCCAGGCAGAGCACCCAGAGTGCCTCGGGCTCCTCGGCTCACCACAAGCAGGGCCCACACCCCCCCCAGCACAGCTCCGTCCCCCGCCCCAGCCAGCCCCCCGTACCGTGGGGTCCTGGGCGGACACGTCGCAGTGGTCATCGCTCCTCTCGCAGGGCTGGCTGGCACAGCGGGTGCCCGAGGGCGGCAGGGTGGCCTGAGAGGGGCTGAGGTGGCCGGTGGAGAGGCTGCTGTGGTGGCTTTTCCTCCCGTAGCTCTCCAGGTAGCCACGGACATAGTCGGAGTGCGCGGCAGCCTGGTACAGACCCTGCAGGTTGCCGAGCTCCGGCCGGCCGCGGGCGCTGAGCGCGCCGGCCGCGGGCAGGTAGGCGCTGTCTGAGGTGTGCAGCCCCGAGAACTCCCGCGCCAGGTCCGAGTGGCTGATGGATTTGTGGCGGCTGAGGGGCGCTGCGGAGGGCAGGTAGCCCGTGGGGCTGCCGGGGGTCCCGGTGAAGGTGTAGCAGGCACCCCCGCTGAGCCCGGCGCCGGGCGGCCGCGGCTGCGTGCGGAGGTACGAGGGGCTCAGGCGGATGCTGGGGTCGGGGTACAGGCGGCTGCTATCATAGCCGCTGGTGGGGGACAGCCCCCCAGCGTGGTGGTAGCGGGGGGAGGGCAGGTAGCTGGCTTTGAAGCCGATTTTGTCGCTGTCGGCGTAGGTCGTGGACAGCGTGGAGCCATAGGAGCTGTAGGAGCTGTAGCCGCCGGGCACTTTGCTGTAGGTGGTCTCGGCGTAGCGGGAGGAGTCCACGTACCGCTTCAGGGTGGAGGAGAGCTGGGACATGCTGGAGGCTGGGGCTCAGCGGCTTGTCCTGGAGGCATCGGCTGCAAGGGAAGAGCCCAGGGATCAGCTTCCACAGGTCAGTACAACAGGGCACCCACCCAGCAGCTCCTGCCTCCCCTGGCGACCCTGGGAGACGCAGGAAGGTGGCAGAGGGGATCCAGGGGCTGTTGGTCACAGTGTGGCCATGGCTCCTGCCACCTGCCAGCCTTCCTGGAGAGCCTGGGACAGCAGGACCCGGCTGGCACTGCCACCCCCGTGCCCCCAGGCACTTACTATCACAGAAGGGCACAGCCAGAAGCACCCAGCATCCCCATAGACACCAAGGAACTGCAGCAGTCACCTCTGCCCCAACCCTGACATCCCTGCCACACCATCCTGTGGCTGTCCCACTCCTGGGGCTGGAGAGATGTCCCCAGTGCCTCCTCCAGGTGGGAGGCAGTGGCCTGTTCAATCCTTAGGCCCAGCTCTGGCTGACACAGGCAGGTGGGGTGGACCGATCCAGCCAGCCCAGCACCTTCCCCTGGTTACTCACAGTGAGTGCTGGGGCTTGGTGGGGGCTGGCATTTCAGTGAGAGGGAAACTGAGGCAAGGTCAGGATCTGGGCAGCTTTCCTGTCTCCCTGCCATGGCTGTGCCCCGTGAGCCCCATCAGTAATTCAAGCCGAGAGTCCTCCTAGTGAGGTGGCAGCTGTGCCCCTGCCAGCCAGGCAGAGCCAGCACTCGGTCCCCACAGGGAGCTGGTGGCTTCTGCCCCGTGGCACCCGCACAAGGCAGGAGAGGAGCATACAGGGGCAGCGACAGAGGTCCCCAGAGCACACACGGAGCCAGCCCAGAGCAGGGGCAGGGCAGTGTGGCAGCCAGCAGCCCCCAACACGGGCTGTCCGGAGCTGGAGGAGAGTTTGCCCTCAGCACCCACACTGCCAGGCTGACGGCTGGATCCCTACCTGTCCTGGGGCTGCGGGTGGCACTGGGGCAGGCAGGACCCCAGCCGAGCTCCTCTGCCCTCGCGTTGCTGGTGCTCAGATCCCGGGGTGACTGGTGTCCCTTCCCTGGCAGGACAGTGGCTCATGTGGCTCCGAGAGTCTCCAGTCACCCGGGAGATGACCCTGATGCAAAGGCTTTTCCCAGCCCAGCCGGGGCGGGCTCTGGCCCGGCTCCAAGCCAGGAGGTGCCGGAGCCGGGCACGGCCCCGGCAGCACCGAGGGTGCACCCGGGCTTGGGGACGGGCACTGCATCCCGGCAAGAGGAGCCACCGCGGGTCACTCCCCGCCTGGCCCCGCGGGGACCCAGCCTGCTGCTCAGAGCCCCGGAGGATCAGTGAGGAAATGCCCCGGGAATGCTTTTAGGAGAGGGTGGCGAGAGACAGCAGCCAGCCCCCGTGGGCTCCTGGCTGGCAGCTGGCTTTGCAGCCAGCCGGCGGCGTGCCGGCGCTGTTGTTATTGCCCAGGGAACAGCCATCCCACAGCGGACAGGGAAATATTTACAGGCAGCAGCGAGGTGGAGCGCACGGACCTGTTTGGGGACGGAGGCTGAAGGGTGAATAATCTGCTCCCAGGCAAGGGCTCCACGAAACATCCGGCTCTGCCCAGCCTGGCTGCCGTCGCCCTCACCAGGAGAGCGGCTCTGCCGGTCAGGATTTGACATGGACAGTGGGGAATTTCTCTCAGAGGGAGTGGGACCCCAGCCAAGGGACTGGCACTCGAGTGCCAGGATGAGCGTGACGGAGCCCCTGGGCTCCCAGGGAGCACATGCCTGGCTGCCTGCCCTGCTGGGGCACAGAGCAGCCTGGCACAGGGTCTGCCCCTGCTCGCCATCCTCCTCGCCAGCAGAAATGATCTGGGCTTGGGACAGTGCCAGGACAGCCCCACGCCATCGTCCCCTGCCAGGTGCCCACACTCTCCCATTGTGGCACCTCTGGCACCAGCAGCACCAGGAGAGCACCAGTTTGGGAACAGGAGAGCAGCCGATGCTCCTGGCAGCAGGATAGGTCTCCACAGGGCAGCACCTGCCCTGGGGATGCGGAGGAGCCGATGGAGGGATGTGGGGTCAGGAGCGGGCACCCAGACACAGGAGCTACTCCCTTTCTTGGGAAGAGAGGCCTTACCATGGAGGAATGTCACATCTGCCAGGCTTGCCTGTGCTTCCAAGTCCCCGTGTCACATCCAAGCGGACCCCAGGGCGGCGGGAGAGCGGAGCGTGCCAGGAGCCAGAGGAGCTGAGGGGGTGTGAGAAAACCCCGGTTCCTCCCAGCGCTTCCTGGGCTGCCTGGCCCCTCCCTGCCCGTCATTGTGCTGAGCTTTCCTGCTGCCTGGCAAAGCCCTGGGGCCGGCACGGCTGAGTCAGGCCTCCTGCACCCTCATCATCCTCCCGGGGTGTCAGGGGAAGCTGAGGCACAGGAATGTCCGGTCTGTGCTCACGTGGCCAGGCAGGAGCAGCGCCAGGACATGGGAGCTGCTCAGGGTGCTGGGGAGTCCTGCCCTGGCCTCCAGCTCCAGCAGCTTTCCCAGTGGGAAGCTCAGCTCAAAGCGAGGAGGCAAAACCTTCACCCTGGAGGCAGAGAAGCAGAGCCCCTGCTCTGTCCCCAGCTGCTGTCCTGCCCGTGCCCAGTGGCAGCTGTCCCCTCTGTCCTGCCCGTGCCCGGTGGCAGCTGTCCCCTCTGTCCTGCCCGTGCTTGGTGGCAGCTGTCCCCCTCGGTGGCCACGGAGCCCCAGAGCGGGCTCAGCTCAGCTTACACAGCGCTGGCTCCTTCCAAGGTGTCACAGCACAGCTGCTTCTCGCTTACGCAGGCTCGGAGCTGTGTCCCCTGTCCCCTGAGACACAATGTCCCAGCCTGGAGGTTACGTGGGAGCTCCCAGCACTCCGCAGTGGTGGAGGAAGAGAGGGAACCCTGTGTGAGGCACTTTGCATGCTCCAGAGTAGAAATGGTTTGGGGCTGAGGGGCTCTGTGTCCAGCTGAGAGTGCCAGCAGGGTGGGACAGCCTCCAGCCCATTCCCCAAGGGGAACAAGGCACAGAATCCCTCCAGGTATCCATTTCCCTCTAAGGAAGGGTGACCATGAGCAGCCCTGGGGGGAAATGTGCCACAAAATATTTGCTGCCTGTAAGGGACAGGAGTCATCCTTGTCAACAGATGGGGACCCCAGTGCCTCTGTCACAGCCTGGCTCCAGCGCTGCCCCCCACCACTCCCACCCCCCAAAATGACAAGCCCTGCCCAAGGTGACTCCTCCAGCTGGGACCAGCCTGGCCAGGGCCCTTCCCCTGCCAGCCCTGGGCCTGAGAACCCTCCAAGCTCACACCACATGGCTGGGAGTCATCGCCCTGGCCTGGCTCCGCGCTGCTGACACATCCCCACCCCGCTGCGGAACCTGCTGCTCACTGCTCCGGGGCCAGCCCCCAGGCAGCAAAACCCCAAACCCACGGGGGACCCTGACGTAAAACCCAGGGCATGAGTTACTGCTTTGAGGTCTGTGGGTGGCAAAAAAAGAAGGGACCCCCGGGCAGGCAGCTCTGCCCACGCCAGGAGATGAGGAAGGTGCCGGGGAGGGCGGCTCAGAGTCAGGGTTTTGTGTGTGTGAACTCTGAACTTGCTCCCTGGAGAGAAACCTCTTCCCCTGGTTTTATCCAGCTGAAGGAAGAGGGGGGCAGTTTTGTCTGTCTCCGTGTCCCCCTCCCCGGGGCGGTGTCCCCACGGCACCCTCTGCACTCACCTGCATGTGGCACGGGTGGCCGATGGCTGCTCAGGGCACGGCGAGGGGAGACCAGCCAGGCATTTGGTGATGCCCTCGGGGCTGAGCCTGCCTCCTTGGGGAGCTTCCCCTGGCACCGGCGATGGGCGATGTGGAGATGGGCAGCAGCCGAGCCCTTCGCAGGGGACAGGACACCCCCGGCTCAGCCCCTCCGCCCTGGGAGGCAGCGCAGTGGCCGGAGGGGGCCGAGCCCGAGGGCTGTGGGGCCACGTAAAAACACCACCGCAGAAATTCAGGGCTCAGGTTACCAGCCAGATAAATATAGTGTCTTTATCTGACCTCACAGGGCGCTGAAATGCTCCTCTCGCATTCCAGCCTGGGGAGGCTTAAAGGGGACGTGAACCGGAGGGGCCGGTGGCCCGCGGCAAGGGGGTGCCAGGAGGGGAGGCTGCGGGGGCAGCGGGGGCTGTGGGAATGGAGAGGGATGACTGCAGGTAAATGTGAGGAAGGGAGAGATTTAGGGAGGGAGATGGAGGTCCAGGAGGGAAAGGATAGAGGGAAAGGATTTAAGGGAGGGAGCGGGGGGAACACAACTTGGTGTGGAGGGCAGGGAGGCACAAAAAAGGAGTGGCCGTGGCTGCCAGCAAGATCTGGAGTAGAGCACCAGGGTGAGGGGAGGAGTTGGACTGGGCTTTGCCCCCCTTGGGGTGAGCTGTAGGGAGAAAAGACCCCTAAACCTTCAGCAAAGGTGGGCAGGGGGCAGCTGGCGTGGCGTGGCGTGGCCAGCCCTCGTGGGGACACCGGGGCAGCGCTCCGGGACGCCCGACCCGCCCAGGGTACGGCACCTGCGCGGCCGTGACTCAGCGAGCACCTGCCGAGGATAATGGGGAGGGATGTAATTAGGGTGGCATCTTCCTCCCTCCCTCCCTCCGTCCCGCCTGGCTCCAGCCCTTAAACAGGGAGGGACGCGGCGGGGCGTCACTCTGGGAGGCGGCGCAGGGTCACCAATGGTATTAGGGGGTGGTGGCAGGGTCCTGCTGGTGGTTCCTGGTGCCAGGGTGTCATCTGGACCCTGAGCAGGGCAGTGTGTGGAGGACACGGAAGCCCTTGGCAGCCCCCCAGGCAGCGAGTGGGCACAGGACCTTTGGGACACACGTGCACACCCAGCCCCACCCCCAAGGCCACTTCCACCCCTGGCAATTCCCTCCCCAGACGATGGATGGGCCAGGACCAGACCTGGGGGGCCCTGCTCTGCCTCCCTGCCACCACCGTGGGCAGTAGGTGGCCTCTGGGATGGAGCCAGGGGTTTAGGGACTCGGATGGGGACAAAGGGTCTGGGCACGGGGGCCATGCTCCAGGTGGGCAGAAGTGGGTTGCCCTGCCCAGGAAAGTCAAGTCTTTCCCCCCTGCCTGCTTCTCTCCCGCAGGCATTGGGGTGCTGGAGGCACAGGGGGACTGACTGGGGGGCTGTACCCCTGAGCAGGGTCCTAGAGCCCAGCCCCACACAGCCCCTTGTCCCCACCACCGCACACACGGGCGCCCGTGGCTCCAACACACAACCTAGGTAGGGTTTTATTGTGCAGACAGAGGAACACTCCTGGATGATAAGGTGGTTTTTTTTGTTGTTGCTTTTCATAGGGTTCTTTTTTTTTTCCGTTTTTTTTTCTTTTCCCTTAACAGAATTTCGTTGACGACAAGCTGTGGAAACAACTACAAATGTTCACAAAAAAATGAGACTCGAGCCGCGTCCGCGCTCTGCCGCTGGGCTCTGCGCCTGCCCCGGCGCTCACCAGCACGCCCAGGGGGCTGGGCACAGCCAGGCCTCAGCTGGGCACGGCCTCAGCAGCACTAGACAGCAAGCAAGCAGGCAGGGATGGGCAGGGGATGGGCACGGGGGTAGGAAGCAGCTCTGGAGAAGAGCAAGGAGTGGGGAGCAGCTGCTGTGTATTGCTCTAAGCCGTGGTGGCACAGCCCGGGCTGCGCGGGTAGCACAGCTGGGGTTCACACCATGGACCTGGATGCTCCTGCCTGCCTCTTCCCTTCCCCGTGCCCTCCCCTGGGCGAGGCTCCTCGGGGTCCCGTGGGCATCGGGGCAGCCCTGGGCTGGCGGATCTGAGCTGTGCTGGCCATCCCTGTCCCTGCCCTGGCACCATCCTGGCTTTACCGAGGTTCTGGGCTGCCCTTGGGTCCTTTTCTGCTCTTAAAGGGAGACTGGAAAATGCTGAAAGGGAGGAAGGAGAAGGGAGGGGGCACACGGGCTCCTCCCAGGAGCACGGTGGGATTCCAGGAAGACTGGCCTGCCTCTCCATGAGGAAGGACTTGGGGTCAGATGTTCCCTTATGAGGACAAGGTGCTGGTGCAGAGGAGTCCCTGCAGAGACCCTGGGGTCACACTCCCAGAGGGGAGTCCCCTCCCCACCAGCCAGCCTGGGTGCAGCTGGGGGGCCCTGGGGAGGCCAGTGGGGCTGTTGCTAGCTCAGAGAGGCTCTGCTTGCCTCCACTGGTGCTGGCAGCAATTCTCTCGTCACAGCTAAGGGCTGGTCCCCGGGGAGAGCGAGGGGTGTCTCTGGCTCGGGCAGCCCAAAGGTACCAGATGGTGTTGAGGAGGCCTCACTTCCCGCTCAGCTGTAACAAACAGATTAGGAAAAACTTGTTGCCAAAGCATGTTTGCACTGAGCCTGTTCCCAGGGCCCCAGAGGAGCCCCAAGGAGGCAGGGGGGGTTCAGTTCATGGTGGCTCCTAGAGCTGCTCCCCTCTCTCCTCCCCTCCTGCCAGGCCCAGCAGCATCCCATGGCTCCCCTGTTCACTGAGACAGGAGTCATTTTGTGCCTTCTCCCAGCCGTGGCAGCTCAGGGTGAGAGGAGCAGAGTGAGGAATCGGTCACCTGGCTGGCAGGCAGGGCAGGTGGGGACACCAGGAGCCCTGTCACCTCCAGGGGCTGCGGGCACAGCACCCACCACGGGCACCCTCCGCACGCTCTCGCATCACCCCTCCCTCTTACCTGCCGATCCAGCTGTCTTTCCCCAGTTGAGAACAGGCAAACCCCAAGAGTTAAAGGGATGGGACAAGCGAGGCTGAGGCCTCCAGTGCTCCCAGCACAAGCAAACCAGCCAGCCTACGGAGCGGGGAGGCGCGATGGGAGAAGCAACGCTGCCTAGCAGAGCCACCATGCTTCGGAGCAGGGCGCGTGTGCGTGGGATGGTGGCCTCGGCACGGGACAGTGGTTAGCGTTAGATATACGGCTAAATAGAGATAACACAGAGAGGTTTCACGGCTTCCAGACGCTTCAGCTTCTCTTTCCAGGGGCTGTGAGGAAGGCGGGGTGGCTGGGGTGCTCGGTGTGTGCGTGCGTGTGCGAGCGCTGTGTGTGTGTGTGTTTCGCCTTTCACAGGGACACGAAGTCCACGGCTTGCAGGAGAGGCAGGGAAAGGAGCAGCAGCAGGAGCCACGAGGTGTTCTGGATCAGGAGGCTGAAGCCGGCGCATTTCTCCAGTTTGTCTGTGAGGAGAAGGAATGGGGAGGGAGAGGAGAGGCAATGAAATCCCTTGGGAACGGGGCTCAGGCTGGGTGTTCTAATGGTACTGGAACACAGCTTCTTGCCTTTGCTCTGTCACAGAAATGCAGCAAGTCCCATCCTGGCCTGTTTCCCTCCCAACATGTAGCAGCAAAGATATTTTGGGATCCTGAGAAGCATAACCCTGCCTTTGCCTGACTGAGGTGACCAGGGGATGGGCACCAGGTGAGACAAAGGGCTCTGCACTTGGAGGACTGCTCCTGTGGGATGTAGGTGTGGAGGATCCCCACTGTCCTCTCTGTGGGAGGATATTGAGGCAATGTGCCTCAGGTGGGACCCAAGAGAGGCAGGAAAAGCAGAGTGAGATGGGGCAGAGTGAGCCCATCTGTGGGATGAAGCATGAAGGGCATGTAAGGGTCGGGACACATTTATAGAGCTCAGGGAAGATCTGGGGACACCACAGGGAGTTGTGTTCTCTGCTGGTCCTGCCAAGCCAAGGAGCAGGCAAGAAGGGCTGAGGCCAGGTGCCACTGCCTGTCTCACCTTTGATAACAGTGATGTTCCTGATCTGGTTGCCGGTGTAGTCATTGGTGGCCCTCAGCTCGCACATGTAGATGCCCTCATCGCTGGTGGTGAAGCTCTGCAGGTGGAGGCACACCAGGTTCTTGTGCATGGTGACATTGGCTCGGCTCCGGTAGATGTTCTCGGAGACGCTGATGGTGCTGTGGATGACGTGCTTCCTGTTGTCCTTGGTGATGCTGAACTCGTAGGTCAGGGGGTTGTCGGTTTTGTTCTCATAGCGACAGTCCACGCGCAGGTTCTGGCCCAGCAGGCAGGCACTCAGGTCCTTGATCATCTGGCAGTGGGCGGCCTGGAGCACTGGGAGAGGCAGGAGGGGTTGGACGGGAACAGAGAGCTCTGGGGGTGCCCATGCAGCCTCCAGGCTGCTCTGGGCCGAGCAGGGAGCAGGGAAGGATGTACCTGTCAGGATGACAGCGATGCCCACGGTGGGGTTCATCTTGCCGCTGAGGTGCCCGGCGGGGGCTGTCTCTGAGAGGGGAACCTGGCCAGGGGGAGAGAGAGGCAGTTAGCCGGGCCATTGCCCCGTGGATGTGGGCACTCGGTGGTGCAGGCTGCCCTTCTTGCACAAACGATGCTCTAGAGCCTGCTCCTCCTCACCACGGCATCTGATTCACAGCACAGAGCCCAGCTGGCACTGCAACCAGCAGGGGAATCAGGCACTGTGTGTCTGCCCAGCATCACCTTTCCACATCTCCAGGCAATGCCCCATCCACGCTTTGTTTTCCCTGTCCAGATCCCCCCAGCAGACATTAAATGAGCGTGGCCAGCCCTGCAGCAAGGCCTGCATGCGCTGCCTCCTCCCCCTTCTGCCCCATGGCCAGCCAAGGTGTGGACAGGTGGAATCAGGCTGCACTCCAGTGCCTGCACTCCTTGACCAGAGGTCTGTGGCTCACGGTGAGGGGGCTGCCAGGTGAGGGACTCTCTCTTGGGGCTGGCGGGCGCCCGTCCTGCCAGTCCTCCCGCAGCTCCAGTGGGTGAGCTCAGCAAGGATGAGTCACTGCGATGCAGTGAGGGAAAGGGGCCAAGAGCAGCGAGGAAGAGGGACACAGCAGCTGGACAGGGAGCCAAGACGGCCGAAGGATGGCACAAAGCCTCCAGGAGCTGAGCTCAGCCTGCCTGGCCACGGGGTGGAAGGGGTTTGAGTGGCAGCATCCACTTTCTGCATCGCTGCCCGGTGCCTGTCTCTCTCCAGGCTGTGTGTGTGGGTAAGGGATCCGTGATGTGCCATCCAAACACCAGGGCTGCTGATTCCAGTCAGCCCAATGCAGCCACAAGGAATCAATTAAAGGTTTGCAGCCTGGCCAAGCAGCCGCGTGGGGAATCCAGCCGCAGACATGCGGAATGGAGGGACAGGGTGGGGGAGCAGCAGTGAGGCAGCCGCCAGGGTGAAGGACACACCGAGCACCCTGCAGTCAGCCCTCCAGGCTGGCCATGTGGGGCCAGGTCCAAGAGGGGGAGCTGATAAACCACCCCTTCGTGACTCCGGGCTGGCAGAGGGGACAACAGACCCTCAGTTTGCTCCCTCTGAGCTTGGCAAAGCATCCAGGGAAGAGCTAGGAATTGCCTGTACCACAGCCAGCTGCATTTTTCTATTTAGCAAATTTTGGGTTTTTCATACAACGTTCTAAGAGGAAATACCAAACCCATTTGCTCACCCTGAAGCTCTGAAAAATCTCTTTATCCAGAACCCTAAACGCTGGCCAGGAAGAAAAATTCCCTTCTGTTTAATCTTGACAACCAAGAGGTTGCGAATGGGGCAAATGCTTGAACCTCTGGATTCCTAGAAACTGTCCCCCCCCCCCATCCCTTGCTTTGTCATTTCCCAGCACCAAACTGCTCCTCTTTGAGTGTCCTGGGACACTATCTAGGTCATAGCCTGGCTTTCCTCCAGAAAATCAGTGCAAAGTAGCTCCCAGAGGAGGGGGTCTTCCTCCCATCTTTGTGCCCAAGCACTCAGATTTTCTAGGCTCTGGGTTGATAGCCCTTGGACCCCTCTTCTCCTCCTGACAGCAGTGCTGGGAGCAGAGCAAGCCAGGTAACTCTCACTCCTGCATGATCTCAGGGGTTTGGCATAGGGACAGGGCTTAGGAGGACGGCAGCATTCGAGGGGCTCCAGCTCTTACAAGGCAAAGTTCCCGGCGCGGTCCCCACTTGCTCGGGGTCCCACCACGGCAGTACCTACCCACCGTGTCCACCAGCGTGACAGGCTCAGGGTGACAAACGAGCTGCGGGGATGGGGACGGGGACGTGCAGAGCCAGACTGGGTGGGCTGAGAGAACCCCAGAGCCGCAGGGACCTGGCTGTGCCGGGGGGTGGCTGCCAGCAAAGGGGGTGCACGGGGACGCGGTGCGCAGGGAAGAGCGATCGGGCGACCCTCGAGAGGGGCAGCAGGGCTCGGGGTGGGCGAGCTCCCCCCCTGCAGCGGCGCGGAGCGGGAGCGCGGCTGCGGTGCGGGCGTGCGCGCGGGCGCGCCCACCGGGAATGCCGCAGTCCCGAGCCGGGGGTGGGGGGCACCGGCAGCGGGGCGAGAAGCTGAGCCCGTCCCCTCCGCCAGCGCGCTCCGTCCGGCCGAGCATCCCCCGGGCGAGGGGCGAGATGCTCGCCCCGGGCCACGGC
>VXAD01000591.1:828546-1003266 GCA_013399195.1 Dicrurus megarhynchus
CTTTCCCTCCTGCCTCCCCAGCGACACTCGGGGCACCTGCCTCTCCCTCAGTGACACTCAGGGCACCGTCGTGGCCTCTCAGTGACCCTCCCGGCACCCCAGTGACACTCGGGGCACCCACTTTCCCCCTCAGTGACACTCAGGGCACCCAATTCCCCCATCAGTGAGCCTCCCGGCACCTGCCTCTCCCTCAGTGACACTCAGGGCACCCACTTTCCCCCTCAGTGACACTCAGGGCACCCAATTCCCCCCTCAGTGACCCCAGAAGCCCCTCAGTGACAGTCAGGGCCCCAGCTACCCCTCAGTGATCCCCACGGACCCCTCAGTGGTGCACGGGGCATCTGCTTCCCATTCAGTGACAATATTCTCCTACACTGCTAAAACTTATCCCTCATAGATATTTACAGTCCTGAAACAAACTTGTAAACACAAGATTATTTAAAAAGAAAAAAAAAGAAATTCTTATTTAAGTTCATATGCTGTCTTAAAACCCTTACTATGTTTATTTACACATAAACATGAACTACTCTTATGTAGTTCTTTACTATCAGAAGAGTGGAAGGTGTTTGTGATGAGTCAGTTATGACATTATTTGTCATTTTACTCTTTCCATGGGATAGGATTTTTTATGTTTTTGTTTTTTTGGTTTTTTTTTTTTTAGTGTCATGAATCTGTTTTGAAGAGATTCAGATTTTAGTCAAAAATGTTGGGCAGGATACTCCAAAAAAGCAATGTTTTCTTAACTCGAAGGAAGTACTGATAGTAATTACTTATTTCTGAGGCTACACATTAGTAAATTAAAAAAAAACCCTGAAAGCAAGTTTTTTGCAACCAAAGGAAAACAAGAAAATTCTGTTGGTTTAGATCAGAGGCAGGGATAAAAAGATGGGCAAAATAAGAAAGGCAGGGAAAATTAGATGAAAGCTAGAGGAAAACATTGCTATTATAATCATGCTACATACAGGCACAGGGGAAGGCACTACTTGCAAACACACACTTAACAAAGCGGGGATTTACGAAGCACCACAAACAACATAACCTGCTGTTTACTACAAGAAGAGTAAACAAATGCTAGGAACCAACCCACAGCTTCTTTTCATGTAATTCCTCTCTGTGCTGGCAGGCCAGGGCTGCATTTCTGAGAGTAGTTTGGAAATAAATCACAAGAAGCTCCATTCAGATGAAGCAAAGCGTTGTAAATATGAATTAATCAAGTGTGAAGGGCCAACAAAGATGGCCCATGTGTCCTCCTCACGCAAAGCAATGATTTGATAGAGCCGGCCTCTTCCTCTTAATAATACATGGATTGCTTTTGCTTGGAGAGACACGAGGGAATCAGAATTCCAGAGCGGTTTGAGTTGGAAGGGATATTAAAGCTAATCTTGTTCCAGCCCCTGCCATGAGTAGGGACACCTTCCACTAGTCCGGGTTGCTCCATCCAGGGAATTGACAGTGAAAGCACTGGAGGGATGAGGAGGGGAGGCAAAGGCACGGTGCGATCCTGCCGGAGACCACGAGAGAGCAGCATTGCCCTTCGCTGGGCTACTGAGCACAGGTGCAGGGGACACCGGGTGAACACAAATTCCGTGCAGGTGAACACAGATTACACAATCCACGAGTCCTGTGCTTTCTTTACAGACTACAAGCCGTTGGTAGGGCGGCCTGTGATTTATTTTTCATGTTTTAATGCTTCTTGCTTTTCAGAGCTTAGCCTTGTGTTCCCTGCTAGGGTAGATAGGAGGGATGAAAGTGAGATTTATGAGCTGCACAGCTCTTTTTTTTTGTGTTTTTTGTCTGTACTTTCAGGTCTGACTTACTGAAGCAGGGCTTTAGTGGAGAGCACAGATTTCAGTGGGGAGGAGCACTCCCAGCTGTATGGAAAGTAGAGGGGAAAAAAAAAAAAGTTAAAATCTGCTGATCTCCCAACAGCTTAGAAGAAGAAATTATGAAAAGTAAAAGCAGCACAATTTCTGAATGCTGGCATGATGTGCATGGAGTGTGCAATGGCCTCCTCCAAGCTTTATGGTTGCATCAAGGGGCTAAGGCAGACTCTAGTGGGGAATTCTGGTAGGGAGAGAGTTATAGAATCACTGGAAAGACAGACTGGTAGAGTCTTTAAATAACATAGAAGTCTTCCTTCTCTGTCCCAGGCTTTTCAGTACCAGCAGTGTTGCTGGCACACCTGTGTGTGGTGGTGAGGGAGTGAGTGGCTTAGAGCTGGGAGCTCTCCTGGACTGTTTTTCCAGGCCTAATATGTCCATCTTCTGCAGGTGTGGTCGTCTGACCCTGTCTGGATGGCTGTAGACCACAGCATTGTGCTGTGCTTCCTGCCTGGCTACAGCTCAAGCTATCTTGACTGATAAAATAATTTCCAGCCCCTTGCTAAACACAACAAGGAACTGTTCATTGATCACTTAAATGTTTTTCAGTCCCCCATCTAGCCAAACTGTCTCTTTGGCACCACTTACCACTCAGAAAACCTCAGCCAGCAGAAAAAAAATTGTTTCTTTGTTTACAAAATAAAAAGAAATGAATGATTCTCTGCTTCAGAGGCCTGGAGACCTTGTTTACCCTGCAGCCCGGAGTGAGTTTTTATGGGCAGGTTTATAAACCCCTGCACAGCTCTGTAGTGCTGACAGACCTTTCAGTGTAGCTGCTTTAACACCTCTGCTCTGACAGCAGCACCTCTGTGGATCTCAGGGATAGCAGCAGAACAGACAGACGTTTTTGCCTATTGGCAGGCTCGTGTGTACTGCAGAAACCTTTATCTTGCTAAGGGAGTGGAGCCCTTTTAGTGTCTTGATGGGGAGGGGGCAGGAATTCAACACGAACAAGGCAAACCCATTCCAGTCCTGCCAAAGCTGATGTTTTGCCCCGAGTTTTTGAGCCAGAAACTTGGTACAGTGTGTAGGGGAAAAGTGCTGGGGTGAGCCTTGTTCTAGAGCTGTCACCAGCAGTGTCCAGTCATCAGTGTCACAGCACTGAGGACCTGCAAACCCCTCAATGTTCCCTGTGCCCCCTCTGGCATGTTTTCTTCTGCAGCCTTTGGTTCTTCCTTATCATAAATCCTGTAGGATTTAACTTCTAGCTACTGATCCTTTTGACAGTAATGGACCATTAACTAACTAGACATAAAATTGAAAGTGTAAATCCCTCTGCCCTGAGGAATTAGAAAGCAGGTTTAGGATGCAGGCCATGGAATGCAGGAGTTCATTGTAATCGCAAACGAGGCCTGATTAACTCTGCCTGCCCAGCACCCTGGTCTGTCCCAGCTGATGAACACAAGACCAGGAGCTGAGGCTGGTGCTGCAGGACATTTGCAAGTGCCCAGGGAAAGCCTTTAGTCTTGATGCTTGAGCTTGTTTATGCCATTGCCAGGGCCTTCCCTGCAAGAGAGTGAGGGAGTCTGGGCTGCTGAGGAATTATCTCCAGCCACTGATGCTGCTCTGATTGGAAATTTGGTGTGTTTTCCTTTGTTGAGACAAGGTGAGAAGGGAAGACCAGAGGTGAAGGTGCCTCTGTCCTCGGGGAACGGCATCAGGGAGAAGGATGAGGTGATGGGGCAGCTCTGCAGGTTGGTGTGTACCAAGTCCGGTTCCCAGCCCTTTCCTGGGGCCTCCAGTGACGTCACAGGGCTCTGCTCTGAGTCCATGGGAGTGAGCTTGCTTCTCTCTCTCTTCACTAGACCTTGAGATCAGTGCCCACTGATTAAAAAAGTTAATTACCTTCCTCTTGCAGAAATTACTCTGCTTTCAAGGTCTCCCAGGCCCTTAATTGAGCATCTTTCTTTGACAGAACTTTTGATTGAATTGCAGTGAGTCACTATCAGAGCCAGGATGGCCAGATCAGAGGGGGATGTCTTCAGGGAGCCAACTGGGCTCTGCATGTGGTGAATGGAGTGGTCCCAAACTCCTCAGGAATAAGTGACTGCATCAGAGAGGAGAGAGGGAATCGGGTTCAAAAGCAGGGCTGGGTGGAGTCTGCGTTGCTGGGACCTCCTGGGAAGTGAAGTGCCTGGTGGCCAGCGGTCCCTGCACACCTGAGCCTGCCCCACCACCTGCGTGCACTCCGGCATTTCCCTCCTTCCCCTGGATCCCGTGGCCGTGCTCCTGAGCTGAGTGCCTGTGCCATTCATCATGCCAGCAGCACAAGAGCAACTGGAAAAAGTGTCTGGAATTTATCACCGATGGCAGGAGCTTTTGTCTGTAATAAAAAACATTTTCCCCCTCCTCTCTTCTAGTGCTTTTCTCCTTCCCTTCTCTCATTATTTTTATTATTAAGAAGCTTAATACCATATGTCTTGCTGTTTCATAAATAACCCCTGTAATCAAACAGCACTGGGTAAATGGGCAGTCCAGCTTGTGCAATTTGTTTGACAAAATGAATCCAGAAGAATATGAGTCTGTGGAGGAAAGACAAATAGAGCAGCTTGGATGAATGTGTTAACCAAGAGAAAAATGTCTTGGCAGAGCAGTTGATGCTATTTTTATCTATGCAAATGGAGTTCGGGGCTAATTTATTAAAAATACAGTACGGAACTTGCCAGAATGGTCAGTGTCTCTGGGGATGGAGAGCAAGAAAGGTTCTCTGCCTCCTGAGGGTACAGAAATGCAGCTAAGGAGGGAATGAGGTGCAGCCAGCCTGGAGTCTGCTTAAGCTGCCAGAAGGAGGGCTGGGCCTGGAGCATCACCCAGGTGGCAGAAAGGGAGGGGAAACTGCCCTGGGCTGGTGGTCCTGGCAATTATCCATCCATCCATCCATCCATCCATCCATCCATCCATCCATCCATCCATCCTCACATCACAGGGAGATCCCAGAGCTACCTGAGCCTCGGGAGAGCCAGCTCCTGGCTGGGTGTGAGCCTGATAAAATCACAGATAGCCAGGGTTAGATCTGTGCCTTCCTGAACAACTGGGCTGCTGCTCCCTGTACCCTGCTCAAGATGTACCTGGGCATCCAAGTGAACTTCCTTGGGCAGGAAAAGCTGAAGGAGGCCTTTATCACCTCCTGCAAGGCTGTGTCCCTTCACAAGTGCTCTCTGCAGTCTCTTCCGTGGGAAATCCATCCCAGAAGACAGTGAGAACCTGCCTTAGCCTGGGAGGTGCTGCAACCTAGAGGAGAAATCCCTTCATTCTGCAGCAGGGCCCTGCCTCTTCCTCGCCATCAGGCGGCAATACAGGCTCTGGTGCCTGGCCGCGCTGGGATGCACAGATGAAGGGGAGCATTTTTCATTGATGAGAAATGTCTCGGCTACTGCCCCCTGCATCTCACCTTTTGTGGATCTGCCCCGTGGCAGAAGAAAAGCTGAATTTTTAATCAAAACAATGAATGTGTTTCTAGGTAAGGGGGAATTGTGTAGAGAGGGATGTTTCCCTGCCTCCTCACCTCCTTCCTTCCCTCAGAAAGGGGGAATTGTGTAGAGAGGGATGTTTCCCTGCCTCCTCACCTCCTTCCTTCCCTCAGAACACCTGAGGTACCTTTGCTCTGACTTTGCAAGCACAACATTGTCCTGTGGGCTCGAAGGGAAGCCTGTGGGATGACCTGCACTCCGGGATGCAGGGGGGAAAAGCAGAGGTTGGGCCTGAGCTGTGTGCTGGAGGTAGAGGCAGGCAAAGCTGCAGTGCAGGTGGCTCACGTGTCGGACTGCACATCCACAGCCAGCGATGCTGGCTCATTAGTCAAGGAAACACCTTTCTCCTGGCTGCTTCCCTTCCCCTCCTCCAAGTGGGAAAGCAGCCCCCATCCTTTTTCCCCATTCCTGGTGTGTATGAGTATTCTTTTTTAAGTGGCAAGCTGAATATTTTAAACAAACACTGCTTAAAATCTATAATTTATGGGCAAGGCTTCAGAAGAGGAGATCAGTCGTCTCTTGGTGCTGAGGGTGTCTCTCCATCTGCAGCAGCCCCCACTACTCTGTTCCCCGTCAACTGGTGCAGCATAAGGGATTAGGCTTGCGCATGGCAGCACTGAGCAGCACCCAGAAAATTCCCAGCTCTGAATGAAGGAAAGCTGGACTGTCTTCTCTTGCAGGCAGGAACAGCTCCAAGCCCTCCACCAGCAGGACAACCCTTCTGCTAGCCCACCCGGAAACAGCTGGCTGGGCCCCACATTGGCCCAGAGCTGGGCTACTTGGCACAGCTCTTGGAATGGGGGGTTAGGAATCTGCAGCCCCCTTCAGCTCCCACCTTGCCCCTTACTTAAAACCTGAGGGAGCCAGGGCACAGGTGAGGAGTCTGAGCTGGCAGAGGCTGAACTCCCAAAGCCGGCAGGTCAGATATGATGAGACGCTGAACCAGGATCTGAACTTGAGCTTACAGGCACTGCTGGGTAGCAGGAGATCCCAGGTCACTGGGAGAAGACCCTGCCTCTGCTGTCCTTCTCCTCTCTGTGCCCCTGCATGTCCCCCAAGCTGAGCTGCATGTGGGAGGATTCCAGGCTTGTTCCTTAATGGGAATGGAGAGACTTTTGCTTCGATTAATTAATTTGCTGCTCTTCCCCATTTTCAGGACCATCTTTTATTCATGGCCAAGTAGCTCAGACACCGCTGCTTGCTGCCTGTTCAGAATGCTGGCATTAATATTTCATCCCAGAGCCTGCTCGTGCTGAACAGAGCTCATGTCCCACGTTCCTGCCTCTTCCCACTGGTCTCCTGCCCTGGCCCAGCTCACATTCCCCACTTCCAGCCCGAGGCTCAGTCTTCCTGTCTCTTCACCACTTGCACAGCCTCTCCCCAGATCACATTCCCTGGGAATTAAATGTGGCACGCTTGGAGCTGGGGTTTGGAGCTCCCTGCCTTTGTCTCCTGTGGCTCTGGGCAATCAGCCCTGCACAGAGGGTGTCCTGCTCACTGTGGGAATAATGGGTTCTGGGAGCAACTTGCTGTGATATCAAGCGGCAGGGAAAGGGGAGTGACTGACTCTCATCCTGCTGTTCCCTCCCAGGAAAGCAGGATATATATTTCAGTGGCCACAGGAGCAGTGTGGTGCTGTGGCTACAACCTGGGAGAAGAGAAGGCTGCTGAAGGAGAAAACCCTGGCTGTTATCTTCCAGGGGAGCAGCAGAAATGAGGAAATGACACTCTCCTGGTTCTTCACCTCTCTCCTGGCTCCTGTGCATGCACTCTCCAGCATTCCAAGGCCAGGAGCAGCCTTTGTGTGCAGCTCTGCAGCCCCTGCAAGGCGCTGTGTCTGAACGAGGGCAGGCCACAGTGCAGCTGTTTGGAGTGGCACTTCATTTACTGAATGGCAGCTCCATAATCCTCTTCAAATAAAAAGACTGTGGAGTCTCTGTACTGGGAGCTGATGGAAGGCTTTGCTCTCAGGCAGGTGGCACAAAGGGAGTATCTCCTTGCTGCATGTAGGAGTTCCTGGGTTTTGCTTGGGCTTTGTTATTTGATTATTTGTTCTCTTGTTTGTCACTGGGGCTAGTGGATGTGATTCGTTCTCCCTGATTGAAGCACTTGTTTTGGCTGGGAAACGTTTCCCGGGTCTCCTGGGACAGGAGGAGAGGCTTTGTAAGGCACAATCTGTGCCCTTCCCTCTTCATCCCAGAGACGCCAGAGCCAATTCCTGGTACATCTTCCATTTGTTCAGGAACAAAACAGCACAGCAGCTCATGGACTGTCTGGCCAAAGCCCTCTGGCTCAGAGGCTGCAGAGCCACCAAACCAAAGCATCACCTTAAAAGAGGTCTCCAGATTGGGGTGGGAAAATGTGGAGTTGGGAGCAAAGTGTGGAATTGTGCTGGAGAACGCGTGCACGTGCCTGTGCATCCAGACATGTGTAGTGGGGACACGTTCAATTAAGGGAATGTGACTGCAGGTTGCAGGATGTGGAGGCTGCAAGTGGCAGAATCTCCACAGCCTCATTAAACTCTTATGTCCAAATTAAATGTCAGATTTGCATATCGGTTCTGTGTTTTCAGGCCCGTTATGCAGCAGCCGGGAGGAAGCAGATCATGGGAGGGGGTGCTGTGGGTATCCAGATTGCAACCTCCCTCCTGCGAGCCCTGCAACGCCAAGCACGTGAAATTTTAGGGAGAACTAGGGATTAAACTTGGTTTTACAAGAGTCAGGGCTCTGTGCCTCGATTCCTGCAGGTGGAACAGAGAGCTGCAAGTGGTGGGCAGTGTCATGTTGTCCAGGTTCCCAAAGCAGCTTCTGCGGGGTTTTCACTACCCCCTTTCTTTCAGGAGACAGAGGAAGGGCACAGCACTGGTTGTACAGCTTCACCTCTGGGAAGCCCTTTACAATTTTCCCCAGGTTGGATTCCAGTCAGATCATGTTCTAATCCAGATTTAATTACCTGTGAAGACAGACAAGCCTCTTCCTTGCCCCTTGGGAAGCCCAGCCAGCAGGGTAGCATCGGGAATTGGGACAAAGCCAAACTGCAGCCCAAGTTGGTGAGCCCCCGATGTGCACAGCAATTTTCATTGTGTCTGGAGACAGATAAATGTGTCCAGGGACTGAACTAAGCAGCACTGGGAATCAGTGATCCAGCACCTGAGAGAGACACACCCCTCCCTGCGGGCAGTGGGAGGTTTACCTGGCTTTGTAGCGGAATGCTGATTACCCATGGAGACTCCTGCCAGTGGTTTGGCTGCAGAGCCATGGGTGGCAGCAGCAGGAAGGTGCTTCCCAACAGCATGCTGGAGGAGCTAAAAGTAGGAAGAGATTCCTGGTCACCTGGGTGCACTGTTGTGTGCTGTCCAAGTGTCCCTGCTGGGACCTGAAGGAGCCATGCAGCCCATCTGCTTTGGTCCCTGGAAAGAGATGGGAAGCAAGGAGGAAGAATGAGGTCTCTGTTGCTCTGGGAAGCCTGTGCCTGCTGCCCTGCACAGCTGTGGAGCATGTCACATCCCTGATGGGCCAGATGCTGAAAGATGCTGAACATCCTTAGAAGGTCAAAGTCAGAAGGCAGAAAACCCTCCTGGCTAATTCTGAGACACAGCAGTGACAGGGCCTGCACGACAGGAGACACCCGGGAGGCAGAGCAGCTCTGAGTCAGCTGTCTCCAGAGAAAGATTTGTCAATGGCTGGGCCAGTTTTCACCAGCTCCGCAGCTGGTGGCAGTTTCTGCACTTCATCCGACAAGCATCTTGTGTGGCTGACATGCTGCTCCCTGGAGGGGAGCCAGGGGATGAGACCCCTCCTTTCTCACTGGGGGTCGGTGCCTGTGGACTTTATCCAAGCACTCTTCGCACTGCAGTACCATTTCCCAGGAGGAAAAGGGGCCCAGCACCAGGGAATAGCCTGCAGGCCCGGGCTGGGGAACTGGAGGGTCTGAAGCATCGTCTGTGGCCACCTTCCCAAGTGCTGCCTGCCTGTGAGTCCTGAGTGCAGCCCACAGCTCACCACCTTAGGGCAGGCTCTGGGCAGGTAAGGACAGAGTAATTCCAGGGGAGTTGCTCCAGATTTACATGATTGTAAAGAGAAAGGATGCAGCCTTGATTAAACTTCTTCTGAGTCCTAGGAGAGGCTGGAATAAAACTCTGAGATCTGCCACAGGCTGCCTGTATGTCAGTTGTATAACTCCTCCTGGTCCCAATTCTCCTACCCATAAAGGCTGCAGTACCTCCTGCCTTGGTTATGAGGGATGCAAACCTTTCAGGGCTGCGACTGCTCTTGCCAACCACCACAGCACCCAGGAGAGTAGTGGAGCTCCATGTGCTGCTCTGCCGACTGCTTCATCCCTGATCCTGGGCTGGCAGAGCTGCCCATGGAGCAAAGCCCGCATTTCCCTTCCAGGTCCCCAGCTGTGAGACAGCATCCAGCTCCCTCAGCCCGCAGTGGAGGCAATCCCAACAGCCTCTGTGCTCTCCAGGCATCCCTCGGTGCATTCTCTTCCAACAACAGAGGCCGATGTGCTCGCTGCATGGTGGGTGAGAGCATCCCTCATGGCACAATGGAAGGAGCGAGCCTGAGGCTCCTGCAGGCAGGAGAGCAAGCCACGAAGGACACCTGAGGACATGGGGCTCCAAACAGGAGCTGTGCCCAGTTTTATTGTGCCTGGCCTTTTGTGTTTGCCTCTATTCATGCCGGGAAGGAAACTGCTGTCTCTGTATCCATCTTTCTGTCAGAAAATCCTTAGGCTCTGAATAGATTTACTCTCCAATCTGAAGGCTGGTTAGCACCAGGCCTGTCTAGTGGGAGGAGGTGAATGACTCTGGAGGGCTTTATTGGCAGGACAGTGCTCTGGAGAGGAGGCTGGCTCGCTTGTTATCGATGGGATCCTTCACTGGCTGAGACAGCCTTGGGGATAAGGAGTTGAGCAGTGGTAGATAGTCCAAGATCCCAAAGTTGGCTACAGGCTTGACCCTCCTTTCTGTACCCATGGGCAAATCCCTGGTATCCACTTCATTTCTGTAAGAGTTGCCTGTCTGTAACACACGGTGAAGTATCCCTCTCTCCACGGATGGCAATGCAGGAGTCTTCTCTTCCCTCGTGTTTCAGGCCCAGAGCTATTTGGCTGCCTATAAACAAGCAGCCAGGTAGGTTGTGAAAAGGACACCACCACGGAGTGCTTGCTCAGCCTGTGCTTTCTGTCACTGCAATGATGGTGCAGACAATTCCTCAGCTCCCGTGGCTGGATTCCCTGGGGGCTCTTGTTAATGCTGCCTTCCCAGCTCTTCCACTGAGCTGTCTCTGCCTGCCGCACTCATATAATCAGGAGCTGTAAAACCACTGACAAGTCCAGAGACCAGAATGGAGATTACATGCAACATTAAAATTAAAAATGGGCCAGACTCACCAAGTTGTCTTCATTAGGCGGCTGTGTTTTATTTGTGGCTTTTACTGCCAAATAAATAATTTTTCAGGTGAGTTAGTTAAGCTGCCCTCAGGAGCAAGACAAGACGGGTGAGGAGAGGCAGTTCAGCACAGCCTCTGGGATTCCTGCCACAAATCAGCCAGTCTGGAAACGGCAGAACTGGTGTCAAACCAGGATGAAAACCTTAAAATCCCACCAACACTCAATGCAAAACGACACAGAACAGTGCCCTCCCCTGAGCCAATGCAGAGCTGGCTTCAGCGCCGAGAGTGAATTCAGCCATTCCAGGCTCTGCCTCCCTCGCAGCCACTCTCTGTCATCTGCATTCATTTGGTTCTTCAGGTTTTTTTCTCTCCCTTTCTGCCAGACTTCTGGCTTTAGGAATGCTTCTAGGGAAAGCATTGAGGGGAGACAGCACTATGGGTACTTAAGGGCAGTTGTAGAAGGCAGAGCATTTTTTCCCCAGAATATTCCAGGACTTTCTATGGAGAAAATGCACTGGTCATACATTCACCAGGTGTCAGTGCTGGTGAATTGTGTTCCATGTGGCCACGAGTGCTGATAGAAACTGCAATGCATGAATGGCTTGGTTTGACTGCATCAGAACCAGATGAAGTCTTGTCTTTGCCTTGTCTCCTCTTTGCACTTCTAGACCCTTCCAAACCACAGACTTGAAGGGCGTGACAGATGTCCCCCCAGGGATCAAAAAGTCTCATGCAAACCACTGCAAAATCACAGCAGTGATGCTGCTGACACTGCAGACAGAGGAGAGGCAGGGGAAAGGTGTTAAAATTCTCTCTTGCTTCCTTCCTGGTCTCGGTTGGGGTCCTGTCTCCCTGATTACTCCTGACTCCTGGTCCGGAATCATGGCAAACACAGGAATCCAGCCCTCCCACTTCTGCCACTGTGTCAGAAAACTCCTTAGTACTAACGAGGGAAGATGAGACACTCTAGGTAAGGTCAGGTACTCTGATTATCTGCTTCCTCATCAGAAAACTGCTTTAATGAAACTGAAGTTCTTTGCAGGAAACTCTTCCATAAATAAGTCAATTTTTGCAAGAAACGTGATAATGAATATATCTGTAGGAAAGAATGAAAGATACTGGTGAATCATCCCATTTCAACACTTCTACAATGAAAAAAAATGCCACCCTACATTTTGTTCAGAAAAGAAAGTTAATTGATATTGCAAAAAAACCCACACCAAAACACAAAGGCTGACCTTGTGTGGATGCAGATAGTGAAGGAGCCCTTGTCCTCCTGCTCAAGGAGTCCAGACTGAGCTCAGCTGAATGAACTTCATCCTTTTAATACAAAACAGATCTTTTCCCAACCACCCTTTGACTTTTAAATACCCTCTACTGCAAAGCCAGAGCTGTGAGCAGGCACCTTGCACAGTTTGAAATTACACCTGCTAGTAGGGTGGAAAATAAACAGTGTGGGAAGTTGTGAGACACTTGGTAATCTGTCCCCAGCAGTTTGGGGACTTTTCCTTTGGTGTGTGACGTGGCTCTGCTCACGTGATTGCCTTCGGGTAAGGGAGACTCTCAGGGGCCTGTCATGGACCAGCTGGAGGAATTCGGGAAGCACTCAGGAAGAATTTCTTCATGGAAATGGATGTCAGGCATTGGAAGGAGCTGCCCAGGGAGGTTTGGAGTCCCCATCCCTGGCGGTGTCCAAGGAACAACCGGATGTGGCACTCAGTGCTCTGTCACAGGTTGGACTCGATGATCTTGGAGGCCTTTTCCAACCTTAATGATTCCGTGATTCTGTGATCAGATTTTGATTTTTGATCACTGGTGCAGATGTGCTTCCTGGCCCCAGTTTTGTCATTTAGATTTCTCTGTGCTTCTCATCTCTCTGTCCAGAAAAAAAAGACAGGACAAAAGAGAAAAGCAGCTCACAACTCCATTCCCTAAGGATGTGTGAAGCTGGAGAGGAGGTCCTGCACAACAGCAAGAGAGGTTATTCAAGCCTTGGAGATGGGAATGGTTTCACTGGCACAGATGTTAGACCAGAATAAGTTCTCCCTGCCGGGCTCCTGCACATCATGTGTGACAGAGGGCAGGACAGAGCCCACGGCCAGGCTGGCAGTGCCTGAGTGTCCCCTCCCTGCTGCCAACGTTGTGAGCATGAAGGGAACTCCCCATCCCTCAGTGGGAGCAGTGGCTGAGAGCCCCGCTGCTCCCCGGGGAGGCAGCAGGAGAACATTCCTGCTGCGTGCCTCTGTGTGTCTATGTGTGTTTTTTCCCTGGCAAAATCACATCAAATCTTTCTTGGCTCATCTGCTGGGGCGTGAGGGAGCTCCCTCCCGCCTGCGCCATGAAAGACTTGTCACCCCGTGACTCCGGAGGGGCACAGCACAAATGGCTGTGCTTGTCCCCAGCTGTGCTTTGAAGGAGGTGGTTCTCATTCGTGTAACGTCCTATTGTGAGGGGATTTAATTAGCTGCGGTTTGTTCGCTCAGCAGACACAAATGAGGTTTTAATTTTTTGTGTACAGGCGCGAGGTGGTTTTTGTTCATCGCATCGGGAGCTCTCGCAGGCCTCCCACGTCAGAAGCTGCCTCCAAGAGGATGAAGAGGGCCAGACAAAATGGGGATGATATTCCAGAAGTGGCAGGATAGGCTGCAGCTTTAACATGAGCTGAGTATTTTTTTTGTCACAAACACTTGGCACTACAGTGTGCCCTTCCTCTGCACTTGCAGTGTTCCTGTCTCCAGCAGAAAGCCCCAAATCCCAGCAAAAGGAGAGTGTGTAGATGCTGAGAAGGCTGGGGAACAAACCTAATCCTCTCTAAATCTTTCCAGAGCCTCATTTCCTTCTGCTCCTCATCATCTCTCTCTTCTCTTCCAGCACCCAGAAGCACAATGGCATTTACTTTCTTACTTAATGTCAATATTTGCTTTGCTTTGGAACTGTCTGTTTAATAATAACAATTCCTGAGCACAGAGGAGAGGTGAGGCCTCTGTGCATTCAGACTGGGAAGTGTGGTCCCAAAACTCAAATTCTCTCTATTTTCTCCTGGGGCTGAAGCAGCAAAGGGAAGATTCCCAGACTTCAGGATCCTCACCCACGGACAGCTGATTTCGGTGGAATGCCAATGCATCAGGTTCTTACTCCTGTATGTTTTCCTTCCCTCCCTTCCTCCTGTGATGAATGCTGTCTCTGAGACAGGCAGCTGCAGAGGGAGATGCAATTTTTCTTAGCTTGCCAGCCATCAATCTCCTGAACAATACCCTGCTAATGAAATGGCAATGTTATCACACTCCTGTCACCAGCAGTGATGGGGCGGCCATTCCAAACTCAGACCAGACAGAGGAAAAGCAAGGAGAGCTCCAGAGTTTGTTCTTCAGGGTGTGATTCCTCCTAAAGGCTTTTGAAAAACTCTGGGCATCCTTCAGTGCAGAACCGAGAGCTCCCAAGTGAGGTTTGCTGGCCACCTCCTCCCACTTTGCAAGGACAGAAGTGTCCACTCTCACACAGCCACTGTCCTGTAGGACCATGCTGAGTTTTCATCCGAATTCACCCTGTGGACACCTGTGGTCATCCAAGGAGCCACTTCCTCCTGTCTCCTTTGAGAACTGACACCACCAAGTGGGCAAGAAAATCCTTGATGCTTCTTGCTTTGAAATCCAAGTGGTTTTTAAGTGGACAGACTGTTCCCTGACCTGTTGCTATTCCACCTCCTGCTTTTCCCCATTTGGAGCTCTTCAGATTAGACGGCAAAGAGCTCATTGAGTGGCATTTCATCCCTGAGGCCCTTCTGTTCACGATTTCAGTGAATCCCAAGGCACAAAGCACAATGACAAGTCTTTCTGCTTTGCATGGCTTGTTTGTGTGCTGAGAGAGTCCCTGCAACCTGGTGAGGTGTTTCATTGTGAGGAGCTGGAGCTGGTGACGGGGACACACCTGGAACTCGCAGGAGGGGTTGATCAAAGCAGAGGTGTTGCCTGGGCCGTGTGTCATGGGGCAGACTCTCCTTGGATGGTGAAGGACTTCCACTTAAAATAAAACCCCTGGATGTGTGAACAGATGGTAGCAGCTGCTTGGAGGGAATGAGAGATGAGGGGAAGTTACCAAAGGGACAATCTTTCTAAAACTTAGGCCTGCCTCCAGACAGGAAAGGTGAGCTACCCTGTAGGTCTCACCCTGCTTTGGATTATGCTGAGAAAATGCCTGTGGTTTCTGTGCAGGACCAGCAGGAGAAACTCCAGCTCACTCCCCAAGTTTCCCACAGCCAGATGAGGCACTGAGAGGCTGAGCAAGCCCTGAGCCGCCTTTTTTCTGAGGCTGATCCCTGCTCAGCATCCTGCAGCAACATCCTCCTGCTGCCTGGATGAACGCTGAGGAAGTGGATGACACCTCCAAACGGTGAGAAGTGCCAGCAATAAGGTGTTTGGAGCGCTTCCTTCTGTGGCTGGCAGGTACGAGTTAAGCTGAGGGTGCCAGGGGGTGCAGAAGTTAAAAAACTTGTGCAAATCTCAGTGCATCCAAGGTCACTGAGGTTCCCAGGATTTCTCTAACAGGTGGATGCAGCCTGATTGCTTCATCCTTTTGAAATCACAGTTTACATGACTGCTCCCATTTTAGGTCCTGGCTGGAAAAATTGTTCTTTTTTAGTAATAATTGTCACTGAACACTGAAAAACAACCGTGAGAAATGACCAGAATATAACCTCTTGAGAGTGCTGTAAAAATTTTTGTTGTTTATTTACTTTGGGAAGAAAAGAAAAATCAAAGAGAAGAGTAAGAAATCTAAGGCACTGCGATGAGAGAAAAATGCAATTTACTTTTTAAAGCTCTTTCTGATTTTAAAGTGATATACAGAAAAATATAAATGGTTCTAGAAAGCTTCACCAAATAATAGAGAGGAGAGAAAATAACTACAGTGAAGGGCAGTATATTGAGGGTCATATCTGCCTCCATCTCCCGTAAAACAATATTTGCTGCAAGAAAAGCATGGGTATTTTAGTTATTTATTGTCGTGTCAGGTACAAAATATTAAGGAAGTAAAAAATTTTAATTTATCCTGGATGAAGTCTGGTGGCCGAGAGGCTGCCCAGGAGCATCAGACTTGAATGCACAAGCAAGGAGGGATGAGGAGAGCAGGAAAAGCCTCTGAATAAGGATGTGGGACTGGTCCCTTTCCTTGAGTTGAAGCTGGTCCAGGGAATGCAAGGGAAAAAGGTGAAATGTCAGACAGCACCTGCTGGAAGAGGGCTGGACTCCCTCAGACCCCATCACACCACAGGTAGACCATAATAAGCAAGACTGAAGTGCCAGAAATCCATCCCCTTTTGGAAATGGAGTGGTGGCAGCTCTTCCTCACCCCAGTTTGTGCACGGAGGGTTCAGAGACTTTTTCAATCCAGCCCACGAATCATCTTGTCCCTTTCAAGTCTCCTCTTCACACAGCTGGTATTTGTCATTAGCACATTTTATTAGTCTTTGTTCCCCACCCCCAGTAAAAAAAACCAAAGTCTTAATAGAATGCCAGAACACATACTGAGCAGAAGAACAAATTGTTAATGCAGTCATTAAACAAATACACCTTTCCTCTGGTCTTTGGATGGAAATTAATTACCCTCCTGCAACTGAAACCTGGGTGTGCGCTTTGACTGACAGCTGGGGTTGTGTCTGGCGCCTTTTTTAGAGGATGAAATCAGAACTGGGCCCTTTCTCAGTCATGAGGAAGGTGATGGCAGGACTCTGAAGGACTCTGAGGATGGATGAGACAACAGATCATGGGAGTTGGGTTCAGTGTCAAAGGGCAGGAGCAAGAGCTTGCTAAGCCCCTCAAACAACTTGTGGGATTTCTCGTTGGCTGGAGGCAAAATCCTGGGCTAGCTGAGTCTTCTGCCATAATTAACATCAGTTTCCTCTTCCTGCCTGCCACTGCCAGAGCCGTGGGAGGACAGGATTCCACTTTGTCCTGGAAATTAAACACCCTGAGACCCAACCAGGTGCATCACCCCATGAGAAAACAGAGCCCCACAGGGCCAGATGTGCCTGCTGCCACCAGCAAGCCTTGGGGGCACTTGCAGGACATGTAATTGCTCTGCCCCATGATCTGGGTGCATTACTAGTCCAGGAGCATGAGATAATGAACCTTTTAGCTCGGAGTAAAGAGGGAGAAAGAAAGAGAACGAATGAGCTGGGCAAGAGAGAATGACTGCGGATTCAGTTAGTTAATAAAGGGATTGTAGAAAGCAAGGTGAAGAGACAGTGGTAATTTTATGCACTGCCAGTCAGGCCCATTTGTCCTGGGAGCAGCTCCAATTTCTCTCTGAGCTGTTCTTTTTTCTTTAGAAATGGAGCTGTGAAAGGGGAAGAAAAAAAACCCTCCCTGATTAAAATCAGCACCCAAAGTGACAAGGAAAAAAGCCATTTTAATCTCCACATCCATAGATGGATCTTCTCCCAAATAAGTGAAACAAAAGGGAATTTAGAATATTGGCCAGTCTTACACAGCACAGGCTGAAATCATCCAGACTCTGATGGCAGTTTTGTCATATCCCAGCCCTAACCACAAAACAAAGCCAAATTTCATCTTTACAACTATTAATTCCCACTCATACATGAATCTCTCTGCTCCGCCCTCATCCACTCCCCATTCATTCATGACCATTTAAGAGTAAACCTCCCTTAAACCCCTAATTAGTGCTGCAATTTTGATGTCTGAGCTCCACAACTGCTTCAAATCTTCCTCTTGTTGTTAAATATTCCTAATCCTGCATCGTAACTCCTAACCCCTGAGCTGAGACCACAGAAAGACAGAACTGGGTGTCCATTGCTTTTAAACTCAGCTTTTATCAGATACTTGAGCACCAAGGGGCAGTGAGATGTACTTGTCCCATAGAACTTTAATTTCTGATTGAGGAGAAAAGAAAGTTATTTGGGGAAGACAGCAGGGAAGGGCATTCCTGTGTTTAAAAGCAGGCATGGATTATCCCTTGCAGTCAATGGGAACCTGTGAAAAGGCTGGTTTTACTTTAAGACCGCAGGATGGGGACATAAACAGGAAAGTGTGAGCGTTAAATTCTGCCTGAGTTGTGCTTGGATGGGACAGTTTTGCATCAGGTCTCTGGGCAGGTGGGTTTGTTCACCTATAGATTCCACTTCCCTACCAACCATTCCCTGCAAGCTGGCCCAGTGCCGGGGCTCCTGAGCAGTTTGTGCACGTTCAGATCATGCTCTTGATCTCAGCAGAAATGCCCTGACCAGCCACAACGGTGGTTGGTGCACGTGAATCACAATTTGTGTCTGCATGCAGGTGCACACTGCTAGCACAGGAGTATTTCTGCTGCAGGAGTCCATTGCCTTGTTATATCCTGCCCTGTCCATCCCCAGCTTGGTCACTGGTCAGTGTGGATGGCAGCTGAGGCAGGAAATGAGAACACTCAGGGCTCTTAGAGAAGCTTTCAGGGCTTGTCTCCAAGGGAACAAACAGAAAGGTCTGGGGGCAAAGCCAGAGCAGTTCTTAAAGAGGATTTAATCTGATGTAGGCTGCCCCTAAGCACAGGGTCTTGCACAAAAGGCTGAGAGTGTTCGTAAGTCTGTTTAACCTCTTTTAACTTCCGTGCCTTTCCCCCTTAAACTGGGTGAGCACAACTGCCTTGTTCTGGTCCTGATGACTTGAGTGCAAAAGGGGAGGTGGGATTTTTCCTCAAGGAAGGCACCAGCAGCGTGTGCCCTTTCCTCAGGTGCACAGAGGATATAAAGCACTCATTGGCAAGCCAAAAGCTTTTATTTTTATATCAATATCCTTGGAGATGAGATGTGTGGAGCCTGGGAAACGCAGGCAAGCAGGATTTTGTCAGCCAGGAGGATGCTGTGGATGTTAATGTGAGGAGCAGCAAAATCAGGGGGGTTGTGTGATGTGGTTCAAGCTCCAGGGCACTTTGAGTCCCCTCTTTTATTAGCAGTGGTGTCCTTGAGTGGAGGCTGTAGCTCAGCACAGTTCCGTCCTGGCACTGAGGCCCTGTGATCGCATTACAGGGAATTATCAGGTGGCTGCACCTGGTTTAGAGAGCTCCAGGAAGGCACAGGGGTGCAAAGGGGAAAGCAAAGCATCGGTGGTTTATGAAATTAAAAAGTTCACGAGTGCCAAATCCACATGCTAGAGAGGAACTGAGAAATGGAAGAGGTCTCAGCACCATCTTATCAGGAGGTAGGACAAGGAAATTGGAGTTGAAAGCACTGTAGTGCCTGATTTGCTATCTCTCCTCTGCACCTTGGCTGCAGGTTCTGCCTTTAGGGGTTTGTTAGGCAACTTGGGGAGGAATATCTTGTGTGTATTCAGTGGGTTCTGCTTGCAGAGGCCTTAGTATGCATAAGGTGGAAAACCTGTCTGGAGAGATGGGATCGAGTGTCCCGTGTATCCTACAACAAAAACACAGGAGGGAAAAGGACAGAAAACTGTAACATGGGCTTCAGGCAGCTTTTTTGGAGGTGGAGGATAAATTCTTCCCTGCACGTCCCCCCAGGCCTGTGTGCCTGCAAACACAACTGGCGTTTGCATTGTAAATGCTATTGAGGGGAACAATTCCTGCTGGAAGGGGCCTTGGCAGCACCTGGCTGCTGCCTCTGTGGGAGAGAGGTTGTGCAGGGGGACAGGGTGGGGTTTTCTTGTGTGAAGTGTGTGCAGAAGGGAAGGAGAGGCCAGGATACCTCTGGAATACAAGCCCCTGCTCTTCCTGAGAGAACGGGAGACAGTGCTTGGCCAGAACTGGGAAGGAAGCTGACAGAATCCAGCAGATCCAAGTGCCTCTGGTGGGTACCAGCTGATGAGGAGACCTGCTGGGCCAGAGCTCAGATGCTATTAATGCAGGAAAATCTGAGGAGGTCAAAATCCTTAAATGATGCTGCCAGAGAAACTGAGATTTCACTTTCTGTACTATAAATAGGGCTCAGGTTCCTGCTTTTACCTCGAGACTGTGCTTCCAGTTGGGTCAGGGAAGCGGATCAGGTTCTCCTTTGCTTTCCTCTCTCTGTCTCCACTCTTTCCTCAAAGGAAAAACCTGGAAAACCTGGATACTGATGCATTGTCAGATGCTGGTTTCAAGCAGAGTGTGGGTCTGGTCCTGTAGCTGCTGGTGCAGCTTGGAGATGCTCAGCAATAACATCACGACTTGCTGGCAATGGCACAACAGGAAATTGGAGTAGTAAAATATTTCCCTCCTCGCTGCATCCCATTTACATGTTTATAATGGAGGTTTTTAAGGCCCTAATGACAAGGAATGCTCATTGCCGGGAGAGGATGATTAAAGCAGAGACGGGGTGATTGCAGGCGGTGACGAAGGGATGTTAATTACATCAAAGGAAGCAGGAGGGCACCGCAGCTGGAGCGGCTGCTGTTTGCCACCCTGCGATGGGGGCTGCCCTTGTCCCCTGAGCCTGGCACAGATGTGCTCACCCACCCTCTCCAGACCTCAGTGAGAAGCAGCTATGGGTAGGGAAGGACAAAGCAAAGGAAAAAGCCCCAAACAAACAAAATTCTCCTTCCAGCTGCAGCCTGCAACAGCAGTGAGCTGAATTTGTGTGTGGAAAGCTGCAGGGGGAGTGAGCAGTGCTCAGAGCAAGAACAAAGATGCTCAGGAGAGGCAAAAAGAGGGAAAAAGCCCTGGGTACACGGCTGAGGGCTCAGCCTGTTCAGCGAGGTGGGCCTAGGAGTGAACTGATGTGGTGCAGATTAAGGAGCTTCGGTTGGGTGCATATGAATCAGAGGCAGCCTTTGAAGCCGTGCAGAGGATGCTGTGGTTGTTTCATCTCTGGCAGCCAAGTTCTCTCCAAATCCTGCTTTCTGCCACCTTGCTGGTGCAGCAATGCCCCGGGTAGGTTTCTCCTTGGATGGAAATCTCCATCAGCATTCCTGGGAGATTATAGGGCAGGGTACTGCTCTAGAAGAGGTGTTTGAGGAGCTGTGCACTTGGTGACAGAAGAGAGAGAGAGAAAGAGATGAAGGAGAGCCCATGCATTTAATTCAGCATATCAGAAAATAGCAGAGAAAGGAGTTAGTGGAAGGATGCATAAAAGAACAAATGAGAAAAGAAGTTCTTAGCAATTGCATAGGGCCTAATTTAAGCAGAGTATTCCCGATATTTCCTCTTTAAATAAATAAAACAGCACAGCCCAAAGTGTTTGAGATTTTCCCAGTCAAAGCCTTGGTATCAAACTTTCATCTATTCTTGACAGAGCAATTAAAGGGAAGGATACAGGCTCTGAAATGTAGCCAAAAGAAGTAGACTGAATATTTAATACGTTCCAGGCTTTGAAAGTCCCAACAAACCAGTGGAATGGGGAAGCTGGTGACAGTTTTATCTTAATAAGGAAAGGGAAGGAAAAAACCCTTTACTCCTGCCAGCAAGGATGGCAGGGAAACACAAACTGGATGGGAAACAGGCAGCACCTTTCCAGATTGTCTTCCTGGATGTCAAAATAGCGTTTCTCAAAAGTGGATCTTCCCACCTCTCCTATTCCAGCTCTTGATGCTGGAGAGATGTAAGTTTGGGGCTCTCTGAGGTTGTTTTCCATAGTGCTAAAGAATTGAAAAATATTTTTTAAAAAATACTTTAGGGCTGAGGACAATCTCCTGGTCTGCAGCTTCTGCTCAGCAGCAGGGAGGGGGTGAAGGGAGAGCTGGGAGGGGAAGAAAGGAGAGCTGGGAGTTGAACATGCAGGTTAGCTCGGCTGCCAGGGCTAAACCAACTCATTAAAGGGATTAGCCAGCAGCCCTGACTGGATTTAGGAGGGTGGCTGTTGCTATCAATAAGTAATCCTGTCTCCAATCCTCTCTGGTGGCTTGGGAAAGACAGGGAGCAGAGGAAGGGTGGGAGGGAAGGAGGGACAGTAAGGAATGAGAAGAATAATTTAAGGGAAATGCTGGAGGCAGGTAAAAACTCATCCCTGAGAGGGCATGGCTTGCTGAGGAGTGAAATATTCCTTCTCCCTGTGCTCTGGTGAGGATCATGGGAGCTCTGGAACGGGGCTCCACTCCCTCACTCTGTACAACCCTCCAAGGCAGAGCTGCTGGAGCAGGATTGTTCTGTTTGGTGACGGGGAGATTGAATTTTGATTAGCTCTGACACAGTCTCTTATAACCTTTTCATTAGAAAATTACCTTTAATAGAAATTGTTCTGACACCTCAGCAGCGCTTCCCCCTAATTCATTACAGACTCTTGTGGTGGGAAGGGAGGGGAGGGGAATGGAAAGGTACCTCTGTTTCTTCTACCTGCATATTTATTAATCCCTTTAGAGTATGATCCATCCCCTGTTTACCTACTGACCTATTTGCTGACTTGTCTGTCTGTTCCTCTGCCTGCAGTACCCATCCAAACAGCGGATGTCTGCTTTTTCACTCTGAATTGAAATCCAGTGCTCCTTTTCCCTGTGAGACGCAATTTTTGGGAAGAAACATTGTTTGCGGGCGACTGCAATATTTCTTTCCAGTTTTGCCTTGAGAAGATAATAGTATAAAAGTCATGTTCTGACTTAGAATGAAAAATGAAGGTGCTCCTTTCTAACAGTGTTTCAAAACTGTGTTGCTGCTTTGTCCAAAGGCATCTCTGCCTAATTTTTAATCAACATTTCCACCCAGTTGATGGATGGGTGGGCGTTGGAGGCAAAAGAAGCAGAGCAGGGATGGATAATGTCTCCATGTTCTCATCTAGTATCAAAAACCAGCTGATATCATGTACAACAGAGCAAACCCTGTCCTCTTAGCCTCTTCCCAGACCTGTGTGATGGGAAGGAATACCAGGTGTGGGAATATAAGGAATAATAGTTACTTGCAGAGCTCTTTGAGATCCTTAAAGGGAAAACCCTGGAGAGATGTAAAGTATATTAAAAGGGCTGTAAGTTCTTTTCAGGCAGTTAAAGGGATCATAAATTCATTGCCCAGGAGGTGTGGTAGTCAAAGTTCTGTGCAGAACGTGGTAGAAAGGGAAGACTTTGGGAGACTTTTGAGTACTGAGCAGGAGGACAGTAAAGCCAGGCTTATCAAGTTAAGGTTGATCTTGGTTCTGGGTTAAAGTCCAGTTTAAGCAGCCCTTTCATAAAACACTGAAAGTGTCTGGAGCTCGAGAATTTGAGCAGTTTTTAGTGTTTAATCACATTGCAGTCAGGTCTTTGGGCCTAATTTCTCATTTGAATTTCTCTGGCTTCATCTTGCAGTCATTGGGCTGTCTCTCTTTTTTTCCCCCAGATTAACGAGGCCTTTAGTACCTGCTATTGTCTCCCCACAAAGGCTTTTATCTGCTCTAGTCAAGTCACTTCTCAATCTCCGATAAACTGAAAGGATTGAGCTCTCTCTGCCACTCTCCAGGGAGGATGGATCAGTGCTCTCAGCGTGCTCTGCATTTGCCTTTGGTCTTTTCCAGGGAAAGCCCTGTCCACACACCAGCCCTGCTCCAGTGAATTCCTGCTCTCTCCAGGAGCAATTTCCCCCCCTTTTTTTGCCATACTCCTCTCCTTAGATCTCCGGGGTTCCTGCAAATTTCATTAGGATTAATTCAATTCTTCATATCAAGATTATTGAGGGGAATTGAGTCCAAGGCTGGAAATGTGTTAAAGCTCCACTTGTGCCTCTCTATCTCCCGTGTTCTCTCCTCCATGGACAGCCTCTTCCATCAGAAATAGGACTCTTAATCCATTTACCACATGCTTCCCTGATATCATATAACACTAATTTTTTAATGAGAAGGTTGTGAGATACAAAGTCAAACATCTTACAACAGCTAAATATATTATATCTCTGCAGTTACCCTTATCAACCAAACTTGTAATCTCATCAAAGAATGAAATCAGATTTGACTGACAAGACCTATTTTCCATAAGACCATGTTGACTGATGTTAATTATATTTCTACCCTTTAATTCCTTATCAATTGAATCATGTATCAGCTCTTCTGATTGCTTTGCCAGGGACAGCTGTTGGCTGGCCTAGATTCCCTGCTTCAGCCTCGTGGAATTCAGCTATGGAATACAGGCACCACGTCTTTTCCTGCTGTAATCCCTTCCTTTTCCAGGGTAGGTGTGAGCTCTCACTGCGCACATCCTGATCGACCATTCCCATCCTATTTCACTCCGCAAAGTGCACAAATTATTGGCCAGAGGGCTGGGATTTCTGCAGTGGGCGTTTGTGCGAAGTTGTGAGCCCCTTTCCCTGGGAGCAGGCACGTCCCTGGAACGCTCCGATGCGGTGACAGCCCCGCTGCAGCCTCTCCCGTGAGTTTGCAGACATCAGAAGCAATCAGCTCTCTCCTGCTGCCTGACAGTGTCGGATTTTCTTACATCTCCCGATAAGAACTAACCTAGCATTTTACAACTGTATATCTGAAATTAGTAGCAGCTTAATCTCCCTCTGCTGGATCACTCAGAGGCGTAATTGTGCAGAAAAAAGGGTATTAAAATGCAAAACGCTCTCCTGTACTTCTTCATGTTAAATCCCTTCTTCCTTCTATTCTTTTTTTTTCATTTTACAAGAGGGCTTTTACTTTTTGCCTTCCCCCCATGTGTGTGTCTGTGTGTCTTCATAAAGAGAACGAGCTGGGCACACAGAGAGAATAATTTCTATTCCTACATAAATCTCAGAAATGAATACTTAAATTCAAGCAAAAAATACATTCTTACACCTTTAATTTCCTCTCTATGAAGTATAATGAAAAAGCCTGATTATTTTTAATTCTTCCCTTTAATAATTCAGCAGTGGAGTGATTTAAAGCTGGGGACGATAATTACCTTTTCACTTTCCTGGTAAATGGAGTTTTAATAGAAATGGAAGCTGAAATGCTGGAATTAATTCAAACAGGTCAGCATCAGGTCATCCATAGCATCTTCTGTATAAATCATTTATCTGAAAAATGGCCTGCTTCTCAATTTCCCAGGAATCCCTACCCAGAGGCTACGTTTAAACAGAAGACTCAACGTTTATATCTTGTAAAGCACGGAGGGAGGGAAAAAAAATCACAATCCACATCATCTTGGAAGGATTTTTTATTTTTTAAATGCAAATGAAACCGCTATTTGAAGGACAGGGAAGCAGGGGCTTGTCTAGATTAGGGAAATTCAGCTGTAGCTACAACGATGGTTGGCTGTGGAAGCTTTCACAGATCCCATTATCTGAGCAGTTTGTGCTGCTCAGTCTATTTATCTTCGTGCTATACCTGCTACATCTGTTTTAGAGGTGAGGGATGGAGCTGAGCAGTGTCATCTCCAGCGGCGAGCAGACCCCCGAAATAAGGAGTAGGTTCTAACTGCTGCCCTGTGAGCCAAGAAGTTCTGTCAGGGAGAGAGGAAAATAAAGAAAAATATCTTTTCAGCCCCATCCGTGGAGGTGTGTTTTATAAAAACAAGGGGAATAACAAGCAAGGCAGGTTTAGCCAAAGCTGCTCCTGCCCTGGGGAGGATGGTGACACCACAGAGCTGATGTACCAAGAATTTTCCCGGCACAGGGAGAAAGGGAAAGGCTCTGATGGCTTCACTGAGGTTCCCACACACCACACCAAGGTCCTGTTCTGATGGATTCGACACCAAACCATCCCTGTAGGCTCTGAAACTCTGCTGAAACACCTCCCCTGAGCATTGCCGAGGCTGCTTCCAGCTGGGATTGACGTCCCTGATGTCCCTGCTGAAGTGGAAGGGGCTGGGCCAGCAGCAGGGTTTGGCTGAGAGCAGGCAAAGCATCCGGGGGGTTAAATTTTTCATGAGAGCTAAACATAAACTGCCTCGTCTCTAATTAAGCACTGGGACATGGAACTTTAAAGCACTCCAGCTCTGATTTGCCACAAGTGTGTGGTAATGATTTCTTTTCAAATGTCAAGCAGTTTTGTTTCTATTTCCTTTCATAAATAATTGGTGCTGAGCCGGTGGCAACACCAGCATCCAGCTGGCAGCAGGAGCCTCGTGATCCACTCCTCGCATCCAGCCAGGCACGGGGGCAGTTCCAGCAGATCCCAGGTGGGGAGAGAGGTTTTCCTGCTCCCAGTGCAGGGAAGACGTTGCAGTTTCCCTGGGATTTGTGAATTCATTGTATCAGGTGTTCTGTTTTCACATGATTAACCAGCGTACAGAGTGTGCTCGTGGCAGGGAAAGGTGGCTGCAAGGGTGGCGAAGGAATTCTGCAGGAGTAAGGGGGAAATGGAATGCCTGAGGGCCAAAAGAATCCTGGCTGGGGAGCCCATACGTAAAAAAAGTGCATGGCCACCTGTGCTGTTGGAGCAAAGGGATCCAGGTGAGCCCTCCCCTTCCTGCTCAGGCACAGCACATCCCGGAGCCACCCCTGTGTGTTTTCTCTGCCACTTATTCTCCACGCTAATATTTCTCTATCCATTACTGTTTACAGCCATGTATTATCCACCACTGCCTGGGGAACTCAAGCAAATGATTGCATTGCTGGGATCCCAGCCCTGTCGGTAAATACAAACACAGCTTCCAGACACTGCCAATGACCCATCACTCATCCATTCCAGGGGATCAAACATGGCTTTTTTTTGGGGGGGTGCTGCTTAAAATGCTGCAGGAGTGCTGTATGTCATGAAAATGTTCATGGCAGGTCCATATTTACAGCCAGATGCCCTAATGAGAAGTTAAATAATGTCCTTTTTGCTTTCCCTCCTTTCTGCTGTCTTGGCAGTGCTATAGATGGGTGCATTCAATTTTTTAAAAAAGCGTTTTAGAAATAGATAAACTTTGGGAATCAGATCTCCTTGGAGAAAAGTGACCTGCTAAGGGACATCACTGCAGCGATGGAATTGATCTCCTGTCTGTCTTTCAAAGGAGCTTTTCAGACTTCCCGGACCCATCCAGCCAAGGAAGGCAGATGTTTAAACCCTGATTTTGCTTTCCTCTTGCTGCATTCCATATTTAGACCCCAGAAATATCTGAAGTGGTCATGCTGCCTATCTCAAGAGGGAAGGAAGAAAATAAATCAGACAAAATAGAAGCTGGGTTGTTTGCTGCGGGCATGTTAGAGAAGTGTGTGTGGCCTTCTGCCTCAGCTGCAGGGCAGTGCCATGGCTGATCTCTGTTCCTGCCTCCCATGTGTCACATGGCCCTTGGGGACAGCCAGCTTGCACTGTCTGGGGTCACTGAAGACAGGGACCTGTGTCATAGGCATTTCACTCACAGATGCACTGTGTATAGATTTAAATAAAAATAAAAATATAAATATACTTATGAGTAGAAGTCTCTGCATGCCCTGGTCTGTAGCTCTGCCTCTCCCCATGCACACATGCCTGTCCCATCCCATCCACCCCTTCCTGATGGGAGCAAGCTGCAGCAATGCAGGGGATGTTCCTCTTTCCCAGAGCCTTTCCCAGTGCTCTGGGCACTCTCCTGCCTGGCTCACAGCCGGTGGCTTTGCTCTGGCCCCCTGCACGAACAGCCCTTTCCCCTCTCCCTTGCAGTAATGATGTTTATTGAGCCACGCTCCTGCATTTTTCATGGAGCTGCTCTCCGGAGGCGGCGCAGGCTGATAATCAAACAGCACCCGAGCAGAGATTGCTGCAGCTCCCACCACAGCTGGTAATTACCCTCCTGTCCCTTCGACAGGCCCTGACAGCTGCCACCCCCTTGGTCACCAGCCACAGATTGAATTGACCCGTGCTCTGTCTGTGGGATCACACAGGCTCCGAGTGTCGGGAGAAGGCAGAATGTCCCTGTCTGTCTCTGAGCAGAGGTGAGACCCAGCGGTGTGCAGCAGCCAGGGAGGTGCCTTTGCTGTGATGAACCAGTGCTGCAGAGACCTCACTCCTCGTGTTCCATCCTCCTCTTCCTCTGGTCACCCCAGAGCCTGGATTTTTTATTTCTGATCTCAGACAGAGATGGAGCAATCAGAAATACAAAGCAAAAAGTGGTGCCTTAGGTCTGACAGTGCCTTACAGTGCAGAGCTGGCATTTATTTCTTGGTGGGTTGCCCTAGATCAAGGCAAAGTTGGGTCCAAGAACTTCTCACTTTCCCACTCCCTCCAAAACCAGTGCCTGCTCTGTTCCAAGCACACACTGACACAGAGCATCCTGGGGTCTCTGTGCCAGGAGAGCTGCTCCTGGTTACAGTGTAGGAAAAACAGCTGCTTGAACTCCTTCATTCCATGGGATAAGGAGTCTCTGGAATGCTGTGGGAGATCCCTGGGGCTGTGGGACTTCATGGTGTGAAGGAAGAGAGGAGCAGGGTGTGAAGGATATGCAGAGCTCTGAGACAAACAAGAGCATCTGTTATTCCCACCCTTTGCTAGAGAGTCGCCCTTCACTTTTTTACTTTACTTTTGTGATTAATTGAATCCTCTGGATGAGA
Source organism: Dicrurus megarhynchus (assembly GCA_013399195.1). NCBI lineage: Eukaryota > Metazoa > Chordata > Aves > Passeriformes > Dicruridae > Dicrurus > Dicrurus megarhynchus. The sequence goes on from VXAD01000591.1 coordinate 856,603, forward strand.
AGAAAAGAGTTCCAGGCTATGGAAAAGTGGTGAAATCTGCAAAGTTGTATTGTTTCTGTCCCTGCCTGAACGAGACAAGGACCTGCACACTGTCAGGGCTCCTGGTCATATCCCATGTCCTCATCTCTCCCCTGAAATAAAACAGGCCCTCCAGAAAAAGCAGTGACAAAGAGAGGTAATTTACGAGCTCTGAATAATTCAAGGGACTTCCATGCCCTGCTCCTTTTCTTTGCTGTTGGCCCTTGGGAGAATCCACCCCCTGCCACACACACACGGGGCCTGGGCGAGCAGGAGCCTCTCCTGGGAGACACAAACATTACACATTTTCCTTTCATCCCTCCTTCCCTCTGGCCATCTCTCCCTCTGTACAAACATCTGCCTTCCCAGCCAGCCCTTTCCATACTTTGTTTTGCCTGCCTTGCACACACACCTCAGCCTTCCCCTGCTATCCTCCAGCCTCCCTCAAGAGCACTCCATTTCAATAGGAGATGGGACCTGGGAATTTGGCTTTAATATTTCATAAGCTTCCTTCTAAAATGTAAAGCATATTTATGTTATTTGCATCAACTACCAGGAAAAATACTGCCTTTGATTTTGCAGGCAGATCCTAACCTGCTGCCCACTTTTCCAGGGCAGAGCATAAAAACCACAATTTATTCAAAAGAACCCTTTCTCCTATTTACATTTATATTGAATAATTTAAAACAACTTTCTCCACTTCCATAAATTCTTCCTTGTAGGATGGGAGAACCTGTCCATGTTTAAGGAACATGTTCCTACGGAAGCCTAACAGCACAGCACAGTCTGCAAACCTGATGGCATCTAAGGGACCATCATGCTGGGCCAGAATCACCTGTCCCTTTCCAGATTCTGTCCCTGCCTCTTTTGCTGTGTCTGAAGATGGGGTAGAACAAGATCAGCACAGGCTGATGTGCGAGTGTAGCACAACAAACCCAGTTACCACAGGTTTAAGTCTGGAAAAGCTGGCAGGACGCAGCCTGAGGAGTGTCAGAGCTGAGCTGCTCCCAGCAGCATCCAGGGAGGCGGCTCATCAGCTAGTGCCAATCTGGGATCATCAGGGAGTTGATTTAAACCCACTGAACACCACTTCCCAGCTTTCATTTCCTCTCTCCCTGGGCATGTTTAGGCTCTTTGTCTCTTATCTCTTTCTAATCCTTTATATTTTCATCACTCGTCTTTCCTCAGGGTTTCTTTGGCAGCGTTTTCTGAAGTTTGGTCTGTTTGCTGGATCCAGTTAGTGGTGTTATCCTGCACTAGTGTCCAGGTGCAGTGTCCATCACTTAAGCACAACAGCAGGGAACTGAACCAAAAATGAATCAAGCTCTCACACCCCAGGGGATGGGTGAACATCCCTTGGAAACCAAAGCAGGAGCCACCAGAGAGGAACATCTACAGTGAATCCAGATTAATTAGCGATACAGAGAGTGGAAGCTTAAATACTGTCTAATTTCCTAATTTCAAAAAGTCTCTATCATACTCTCAAGGCTCCAGGTTCTTTCCCAGCACAAAGAGTGATTCAAACCTTACCATGTGCCTGGGACAGCTGATTTTTTTTCCCCCGCCCTATTTTAACAGATTTTTAATCTTATTTCTTTAATCTATGCCAATCTCAGCCTCTCTGCGCAGTAGACACAGGCTGTGGAGCAGTAGCTGGGTCTTCTGTGGCTGCAAAAACCTCCTGATGCTGAGTGCTGATCGTTACTTTGGCCAGGGGAAGCCAAAGAAGTGGAGGAGGGCGCTTGAAGCAGACAAAAGGGGTGGTAACTCAGCCGCGCACGATCCACAGCTCCTCTGTGGCACGACCCTGCGAGTTTCAGGCATATATAACGTGTTCTACACATTCCATAATCCAAACACTGCGGGGAATGCCGTCCTCAAATTGCTGTGAATTAGGAGCCATTCAAACGCAGCCCAAAGCACTCGTGAACTATTTGGGTAAATACTCTTTTAATCTGGTGCTGACTCCATTAGAAACACAAGAACCTAATTTCTGCTTGCAGTAAAACCAGAGGAAGATGTTGGCAAATCAAAGCTGATGGAGTAAAAGAAGTGTTCATGTTTTAATTGATTGTGGAATAAATCTACCTGCACACAATACCTCCCCAGAACATTCCTCCTCAAAGAGAGCTTTCTTTTCTTTTTTTTTTTCAGTCATTACTAGAATTTCAAGGTTAGAGATTAATTATAATGGTAATATTGCCATTTATTTTACTGCCAGCTGTAGTGGGACAATAAATCTAGCTTGAAAATAAATTGTGAGCACTGTGTCCACACTTAAAAGCTTGTGATACTGCCTCTGTGTTAATGAAATATTATTGACTGATTCTATTGAATTTGGCAAAACCCCCTCCCTCGCTGCTTCTACTGCACCGAGGCACAAATCTTGGAAAAACAAGATCTTGTTTAAACAAGAGTTCAGCTCCTGGCATCTACCAAAGTGGAGCATCAGGAAAGAAAATGAGCACCCTTCCCTTCCTTTATCTTAATCCAAAATGTTTCCATTCCCCCTGCTTTTGCCTTCTTTATTTCTCTGAAATCCAATGGATGCTGCAGGTACCTCCTGATTGTGTTTTATGTTTAAGGGCACAGATACCCATTTAATTAACTCCATAATTGTGTGGTTGTTGCTGGCTTTGGGACTGCACAGTAAGCAGCAGAGATAGATTAAGGCAGTAATTTCGTGGCTATTTCTGTCTTTCCCCACTGCTGGTCTCTCAGGGACAGATTTAGATGTCCTTTAGGAAGCTTAAAATTAGGGAAAGCCTTTTTTTTGGATCAAGGAGAGATCCATCACCAGTTCTCCTGATGGAGGTGCAGAGGCTGGGTGGTGCCTGGTGCTCCCACAGGGAGCAGGGATGGAGGGATGTGATCAGAGAAAGTTGGGAGAAAAGTCCTGCAGCAAACCTAGGCCAAGGGAGGGGAAAAATAACCTCTTTAGTCCCTTGTCTTAGCACCTCTCTTGCTTCTTGCAGGATCCCTGCTTGTCTGATTGCCTGCTCACAATAGCCTGTATGGTATTATCTGTCTCTGAAGCCATTCTCAGAACTAGAAAGAAACATTTCCCATGAGCTGCTGGCATTGGAAACTGGGATCTACAGGCAAGCTCAGCCTTTCTGCACTGAACAAATCCCACACAGAAGGGCTGCAGAGCATGAAAGTCTTGGCTTTATTCACTCAAAGTGCCGATATGTGATGCCCACAGAACAAATTGCCCATTAACTGGGTAAATTGAGATGGGAAACAACAACTTCTCCTCTCCCAGCTCTTCTGGTCCACCTCAACTGGTGCATCAGGACCTTGCTTGAAGTTTGAGTGGTGCTAGAACTTAAAAAGTAACAGGTAGGAGCAAAACGAAAAACTGGGATCGCTTGGCAAACACTGCTCTTTGGATGAACCTGGAACAAACACAGGATGAGATTCAAAGCTGAGACCCACTGCTGGTTTCCACTGGCTCTTCACACTCTCTTCACTTGAGAGAACATCTGGGGACCATATGGCACCAATGGCACTTGCCACAGAGCTGGATGTGCTGGAAATTCTGTTTCAGGGACCAACATAAAATCTTCTTTCTGGATACTCTTCCCAAAGACCCAAACTGTGATATCCTTTGAGCACCAAAGAGGGGCCCATTAGAGCGCTTGTGTTTGAGCACTTGAAGCAATTATTCATGTTCACCCAGCTCCAAACAGCTACCAAACACCATGTGTTTTTCCTCAGTGTTAATAAAATCCTAAATGATTCTTCATTAAGAAGCCCATTAAGACGACTGCAGTTTCCTCGAAGCTCATTAGAGGATATTCTCACCACTAAATTATCACACTGGAGTTTTATAGGAGGCTGAGGAAAGACGCCCTATTGTGATTAATTCATGATAGATTTTCCTCTCCTCTACTTGCAGTCTGCTCCCCAGGCTCAGCTTCGCTGATTTCCCAACTTTGGGAGGATAAAACTGATCCTTCAGCTTGGCTTTGTGGGAGAAACATTCCAGAGCTGAGCCTACCATCCCTATTTGTGGAACTTCCCTCCACATGGGACAGACATGGCCTGTCCTCTGCCCAGAGAGTTCCTGGCAGTCTGAACTACGATTAGGACCAAGGGCAGCCCTTGCAAGGCAAAAATCTGAGGACAAAGTGGTAAAAACAACAGCAGAAAACAGAATCATTAAGCCCACGCTGGATCAGTGTTCTCCTCACTCCAGGTTCTCCTGAACCCAGTGGGAAGCTCCAAGAGCTGGGGATCACTCAAGTGTGGGAACAGAGGCCGCTGTGACAAAACAGAGCTGCTCGGATCTCCCACTGAGTATTAAAATCTCATTTTATGGTACATTATACACTTGGCCTTTCGAACAATCACTGGCCATAAATGGTGTTTGCATCCCGGAGCCAAATCTGGGGAAAGAACAAGAGATAATCCGTCTGGCTGCAGAGGAAGGGGTGGGAAGGGCCAGCGCTGCACAATTATTTATGTCCACTCAGAGACACAGGGAAATGAAATGCATTAAGAGGGCTGCCAGGCCCTCCTCAGAATGGGGCTTTAAATGATATTGATGTGGTGCTAATGGGTGCACAGTTTGTCTCCTCTGTATTACAGCTCAGAGCTTGGAGCTGGCACTTGGAGAGCCAGCTTAGGCATAGTTGGTCTCTTTAGGAGGATTTATTTCTGGGGATTTGGAGTCTCAAAGAGCTGCAGAACCCGTTTGACCCAACAAAAGGATCAGGGAGATGTCAGGGGCACCCAGCCACAGTGCCACCGCTTTCACTCACACCTCATTCAGCAGCCAAGGGTCAGGAATCCTTAAATCGGGATTTTTTCCCTGAATAAGAAATGAAGAATGAATCTGAATAATATCCCTGTCTGAGGATGACCCTTGGCTAGGGACTTTGAGGCTGGCAGGATGTCACACGCTGCCCCAGGATGTCACACACTGCCCCAGCAAGGCTCAAAATCCCCAGGGTTTTGAGCCAGACCTCCTTTAAGAAGCCACATTTTTCAGGTGACAGAGGAAACTCTGTCCACTCCTCCAGCCTGTGTGACTGCCTTGGAACTCTCTCCCACCTCCGGATAAAAACTCCTCATATGTGGCCTATTCCTTTCAGCTTTAATCTCCTCCGGAATCAGCTATTAAATTAAGAGTGTGTGTGATTATCTTTGGAGGAAAAGGTGCAGGGCTTGAAGGCAAGAGCTGTTTATTCGTTCAGTTCCTTGTGCAGCTCCGGCAGGAACACTGATCCTGGCATGGAATTAAGGGAGGAAGGGCAGAGCTGCGATTTGTTGGCTTGATCTGACAGCCAATTTTCAGATCTGGATCAGAAAGTTATAAAGGGAGTTTTAAAAGTGCCTGCATTTGGGTTTAGCTCTGTGGCGGAGAGTGTTATTTTTCACTCTGCTTTCAGAGAAAAGTTTTTAATGCATCAGGGCAGTTTTTAAGGATTCAGTTCATTGTGGCACCAGCTGAAGCCAGCTGAGAGCAGAGACAAGTGCTGTGCCCTGCACAGGCCCGAAGCAAACACAGTCCCTCCCCAGAGGGCTCAGAGATTCTGATTAATTATTAAGAATAACTGAGGAAATCATAGAATCCCAGGAGGGTTTGGGTTGGAAACCTGGCCTTGGACACTTCCAGGGATGGGGCAACCACAGCTTCTCTGGGCAACCCGTGCCAGGGCCTCACCACCCTCACAGGGAACAATTTCCTGCTAACATCTGATGTAAATCTCTCCTCTTTTGGTTTAAAACTGCTCCCCCTTGTCCTATCACCATCTGCCTGTGTGAAAAGTCTCTCTCCATCTCTTTGATATTAACCAGTGAGTAATGAATCACAGCAATGGATGTGTGCAATGCTCTTACTTTCTAATTCACTTCCTTCTGGTGCAAACCCGCCCCTGGGATCGGCCGAGTGAAGCTGCTGAGGTGCCAGAGGAGTTACTGAGCCCTGTCAGTGCAGTGGGTAAAGGAATGCACTCAGCTTGTGCCTGGGGGAGTTTCCAGCTTCTGTTTCTTCAGGGAAAACTTTCTCCAAGTGTCCCGGGCAAAACACAGCCGAGACTATTCGATGGTAGCTCAGAAATGCAGGCAGGAGCCAGCCAGGCCACCTGGGCAGTGCTGAGCGTGGGGCATTTCCCCCCAGTCTCTCTCCACGAGCAGAGACAATTATTTCTGTGGCTCTAAAGTGAACATCCCTGATACGAGCTCAGCCTCTTATCACGAGGCAGCTGCAAAATTGCTTTCAAATTGTTCTACAGTTGGGTTTTGCTCGTGAACTCCTTGGTTGAGTAAGACGTGGGAAAAACATTTGGGAAGGAGGCAGCAGAGAGGAAGCCAAGAGGTTGGGATTGGGGAGAGGGAAGAGGTGAAAGGGGGGTGAAATATGCTATTTTCAGCAGAAGCTCAGGGGTCACAGCAGAGGGGATGGGTCCTTTGGCCTTCCTGAGTGAGAAGCAGGGCCTGGCACGTGGATGTGAAGCTCTACAGGAAGGCCAAAACCTTTCACATTTATGGTTAAAATAAGGCTTTTTGAGGGGGGCACACCCCCCTGGTCCTTTTCTCCAGCAGTGAGAGCAAAAGGGAAATCACAGCTACTGTGCAAGCATGGAACGGAGTAAGAAATGAAACCCTGCAGGTGAAATTGTGTCCTCTGAGAAGTGAAAAGTAATTTTTCTACTGACTGCATCTGACCACAGCTCTTCTCTCCCCCATCAGGTGCCAGGCCTTGGTTAACTCTGCTGCCAAGCTATCCCCTTGCAGTGCAATAAAAATAAAATACTCTCAGATTTCCTGATAGCAGTGACTTTGTTTAAGCAACCTTATAATGAGCCCTAGCTCTCCTCCCAATAGATGCCTTTGCTATAATATCCTAGAGTAACAATGGACTAAAATAAATCAACTTTTACAAACCCATAAACACGAAGAAGGGAATGTAAACCAATTTCTGGTCTTGTTGAGGTGCTCTGAGATTTCAGTGTCATGAAGCTTGAGTGGGTTCTGAAATTGCTCTTGAGCCTGAGAATTCATCTCTCCTTTCTCTCCTCTGCCAGCAGAGATGTTGCTCTTAACCCCTGGAAGGCTGGCTTTGTATTCACCGTTTTTTTTGGTGTCTCTGCCTGTCTACAATTCATTTGTGTATTTGTCTTGAAATACGGAGAATTCAAGGTGCAGAATGCTCAGAGTCCTTCACTGACCAAAAATTTACCAGTTCTTGGGAGAAAGGGACATCTGGGATGGAGACACTGTCACTTGTGTGAAATACCTCACCCACCATGGGTGTGAGCCACCCAGGCCACCCAGGGCTGGGGACACAGCTAGCAGCTAGAGCAACACTGCTGGTGGCACTAGGGCTTGGGGGGAAACCATTGGAAAATTGGAATTATTGCAAAAATCTGAATTATTGCAAAAATTGGTGGTGCTGCCTGGAAAATCCTGTGGGTTTCCAAGCCCTGCTGGGAAAAAGCGACCCATCCTCACCATCCTGCCTTTGACAAATACCCATGCACTGTGTAATTATCCCAGTTAGCAGAGACACTGATGCATGTTAACTCCATGAAACCAGCTTATTATCTGCTCTGCTAATTAGCCATGGGAAAACAGGCACGGGGTTTATGAATATCCGTTTAAGAAGGGGGAGGAGGAAAGGAAAACTTGTTGAAACAGGTTTTTAACCCTGTTATTCTTTTGCTTTTTAAAGAGGAATGAAAGCAGGAACTTTACAGTGCCCATGTGGAGGAAGGGTTGGTTTGGCAGGCTGAGGCAGGATGGAGGGGGAGAGTGGTTTTGGGAGATCAGGGTGAAAAGCTGTGGGGAAATGGGCTTTACCATCAATTCCTGTCCATGTCTGGGTCGGGGTGACCTCTCTGCCTGCCTGGCCATGTTGATGAATTGTGAGATCTATTGAGATTGTAGCCTCACCTGGCTGGAGTGGGGCTGGGAACAGCTCTGAGCAAGGACTGGGTGGAACAGCAGCAGCACTGCAGCATCAGGAATGTGCATCCAGTGCTGGCTCACCAAGCAGAGCTGTCACTCTCACAGGAAGCTCGTTCTGGAGTTTGCTGCTGCATTTGGTATTCGGAGAAGAGCCCAATTCGCTGATTGTGCTGATGGGATATGAAAGGCAGGATGGAGTTTTATTGCAGAGCAGTTGACCTTGCTCCAGAGATATTACTGATACACAGCTGCTATTCAGCGTGGCAAAACACTGTAGTCATTATGTGAATCTGGCTGCTAAGAGAAGCAATTAGACCTCAGAGCTTTAGGATTTGCTTAAAAAATAAAATAAAATCCATGCACACTCAGGTGGGAGCATGGGGCAGTTCCCTCTCTGTGTCAGGTGGTGGGACTGCTCTGGAGGAACTCAAGGGTGTTTTGTGCTGTCATCGAGGGTCCAAGCAATGACCCTTCCCATTTTAAAATCAGCTGAAGGCAGGTGAGAGTGTGGTTCTGTAGCTGTTCAATGGGATTTCAGCATTAGTGAGGCTTTTCTCAAAGGCTGTGAGATATCACAGAACCACTGAGAACCACAGGATCATTGAGTCCAAGCTGTGACTGATCCCCACCGACTGCCAAGGATCCAGTCATTCCTTGAACACCTCCAAGGATGGGGACTCCAAACCCCTCTGGGCAGCCTGACCCCCCCTTCCATGAAGAAATTCCTCCTGATGTCCAACCTGGCCCAGCCTGAGGCCGTTCCCTCTCACTGAGGACCCAGGATATATAAAATATAGGATAGCTCAGGCGAGGGAGGGAGGCAGGGAAGGTTCCTGTGCTTGCTGGTGAGCCATAATTATGCTCAGAGCCTGTGTCAGCGATTACACTTGTTCCACTTGTACAGCACAGGGCTGGTGCCTTGTTTAACAATGCACAGCTCATTGTTCTCGCTGCAGCCCTCAACGCCACCAAATTGATATTGCTTTTCCACGGGCAGGCAGATAAGGCACGTGCTCAGCACACTGGCAGAGCCACGATAGCATCGCGCACGGGGAAATTAAAAAACGCCACGTGGCGACAAAACCCCTCTTCCTGCCTCAGCAGCAGAGGAATTCCCAGCTAGAATTACAAAGAGGAGGGCAAGTGAGAGGGATGTGCCACCCTGAGGGGAGGAAATCCTACTGTAAGGGATGGGAGCAGAGGAAAACCACTGGAACCACAACTGCATCGCTCACTGGGGAAGCCGAGTCACACCTGAGGTTGTCCCTGTAAATTTAGGCTGGGCCTTTAAAACAACTGATGGCTTTAGTGCCCTTCCCATGCCAACACACACTGCCCTCAGCTGGGACACAGGAAGTGTTGTTTCTATGGCAGAGGGTGGGAATCTGTCTCAAATCTGTCCCAAATCTGTCCTGTGCTGCATTTGGGAATGAGCGGAGATTAAGAAGCAGGAGAGAACTGGAAGGAGAATGGTGAGCATGAGATTGCTTCTGACAGGCAGACACAGCGGCAATTTTTTCCCCGAGATGCATTTTTGTCCTTCACTGAAAAGTGCTCATTTGTTGTAGCAGAACTATTCAAGATTTGGAAGTGTTCACGAGGAATTTTCTGGGTTGGAAAAACATGGTTTGAAATTATCAAGGCACCCCAGTCTCATGCAATCAGGACACAAAGTCTGGGAAAGTCTGAGTCAAAATTTACCCTTTCACTTGAAGTTTAAACTTGAATGCTTTAAAATACCCTAAAGCTTAAAATCAAAATGGAACAATCTAAAGTTATTGGAGGAAAGGAATGACCCAATCTAAACTGTATTTCTACTGGTCATCTGGGGAAAATTGGCAACACATCGACTTTTTGCTTCAATTTGAGATAGATTTCTGTCAGTCAAAAAAAAAATTGTTTTCTGCCCAACGCTTTTTCCTCTTTCTGGTTGGTGCAACATGAGCACGCTGAGGGATGTCTGCAGCACCTGGGTGTGTGGGACCCTGCGATCTCTTGTGCCCAGAACCTCTCAGAGGAGTCTCTCCCTGCGCCAGGCCAGGCAGCAACTCTGGTGCTGGGCACTGTTCACCCCAAAGGGAAGAAATGATCATTGTCTCTTGTCTCATCCCCGGGGAATCTAAGTTTTCTCCTCTTTTGAATTAAATTTACCCTGGTTTTTTGCACCTCTAGCTTTCCCCCAGCCTGGAAGAGCTCTGAGAGGGCAGTGGGAAGGGGAAGCTCCAGCGCAGGAACGTGGGATGCTATCCTGGCTGGATATAGGGGCTGTGTCAGGGCCTTTTCTTCCTCAAGCCAAGCCACTTGGAGAAGAAGACAAGCAGTTTTCCACAGCTTCTGCCTTCTGCCAGTAACGACCCTCTGGAGTATTCCCATTTCCATAGATTTACTGGCTTAATGCTTTGTTAGAATGATAAAAGCCAGTTAATTATCCCTTACGAGATTCTGCCTCCCCACCTGCCTTCCTCGGCCCCCCCAGCCCGGCCTCCCCACCACTGTGTATTTATCTTTTGTTCATCCATTTGATTTGGAGGCGAATAAATTGGTAAAGCTGGAGTGATTCATGTACTGTGGATTGCATATTGATCTGGCACGCTCTCCTCCTTAAAGCCCCCATTAGTCATGCCGATCAATGGCTCCTTCTGGATGGGAACCCGTGCTTGTGGGCCAGGACGGGAGGTGCAAGCTGGGGGAAGGTCTCTGCACTTCACAGAACCCGCCCAGCCCCTTTTATTGTTTGTTATTTTTTGTTGTTGTTGTTGTTGTTCTTGCCAGAAATTTGGATGCTTAAAAGTTTGCAGAGGCAGGATCACTCTGCTGCACTCCCAGCCCCTGAGACCCTTCCTGGTGCAGTTTCTACACACTTCCAGGAGCTGCTGGTGATTGTATCTCTGCCAGTGAACTTTCTCTGATGGGTATCAAAAGTCACGAGGTGAAGGAACATGTTGTTTTGCAAGCTGCTGGAGAAATCTTTCCTCCTACGTGGAAAAAACACAGGGTTTTCCATCAAGACAGGCTGCCATCAAAACAGTATCGCTGCACACGAGCCTGGCATTAGCTGATCTTCCAGCAGAGCTCATAAAACGCTTTACTGAGGCACAGCAGCATCATCTTCCTCGGAATCAGACACAGCCAACACCTCCACAGCTAAATGGGGCTATTTAGAGAGCCATCAGAGAGCCATCAGCACCACCAAATCCACGCCTCAGCCTCCTGACTCCCTGCTTGTTTCCTTTTCTTATTCACTTTCACAGGGGGCTGGGAAATTCCATGCGGGAATGTGGATCCATGGCGCATTTTCCCACCCCCTGGTGCGGGTGAAGCAGTTTTAAGGTCGGCGCTGAGCTGACACACACCCCAACATAACGCAGGTCAGTGGTTTTCAACCTGCACTTCGAAGAATTTTGGGGGTCAGCAGATTAAGGAGCTGCAAGAAGGAGCTCAGAAAAGCCAAGTTGTTGTCAGCAGGCTTAACCGAGGTCTTCAGGGGTCAGGGAAACTACTCCTCCACGAGAAACTTAAAGGGATCAGAAATAAAAAACGGACTGAAAGCTCTGTATGTGGCTGGGGCTAAGGACTGGAACATGAGGATAAGGCAGGAGGGCCTTTTGGGCTGTTTAATTTTAAGGGTTTTTATATTTCTCCCAGGCTCGGTTCTCCTCAAGAGGTTTTGTGTCCTGTGTCTGAAATCCTTCTGGGCCAGGCAACACAGCTCTGAGCTGCTCCTGGAAGCAGCTGGGAGAGCATTCCTGTTGTCCCAGGTGCACCCTGAGAGGGACCAGATGTCCCTCAGGGTCCTCCAGTTGTCCCATGGCTATTCCAGAAGCAGGAGCAGCTCACCCCAGGCTCAAAGCCACAGTTCTGCCCACGCTAACAAAGTAAAATCAATTAATTTGCTTTGAGAATCCTTCCTGTGCTGGTTTAGTTGAGCCATAAATCATTCTCTCTGTTCAGGGTTGGCCCCAGCCTGTCCCTGCTGGGAACAGCATCCCTGGGAGCAGCAAGGAGCATTTGCTGTGCTTCACCAGCTGGGTCTGGCCAGAAGACCTCGCTGCATCTCCATTTTCCCAAACCCAATCCTGCCCTGAGGCTGCCGGGGCCTGGCTGTGTCCTTTCCACAGCGTTCCCTTCTCCATGGTGCTGGATCTGCAGCAGAGCAGGAGACGAGCAGGTGAGCCTGGTGCTGTCAGGCTGATAAAAGCCTCCAGCACCCTGAGATGTTGCTAACACGTTCTGCCTTGCCAAGCTCGGCCTGATGGGCGCTCCTGACAGGCAGCAGCTTCCCCGGGTGTTAAACATTAATGGCTTTCCAGCTCTGCCTCTGGATTTTCGGTTGCTGTCAGCCCAAGACAGGACAATTACTGCCCAAGCTCCACACTCCTGGAGAGGCTCCCAGAGAATGGATTGCCCGGGAGTGATTAAAGGGACTCAATCGAGGCTGTGTCACACGGCAGGGGCACAGGACACTGCTGGGGAGAGTCACCCATCCCCACCGAGGGAGAGGAGTGCAGATGTTCTCCCCAATATCCAATTACTCCTGTTAAAACCCAGAGCCACGCTCCAAAATCCATCACCATTCTCCTCTGCTTCCCTCATTTTGGATGACTCTCTCAGTCCCCATCTGCATCCTCACCTGATGCATCTCTGCAGAGGTTTGGCTCTCTGCTCTCCCCAGCAGTGGCTGCTTTTCAGGGCAGCTGATCAATGGCAATGTTGTATAAAGTCTCAGCTGCTTTTTCCCTCCATTCCTTCCTTTGTATATGATTCACAATTTTGTCTTTCAGGAAAGCTCATGTCAGTGAAATATGTCTCCTCTGTGAAATTTCGCCAAGCTGAGGGTTTTCCCTGCTGAAAATATCTGAAACTGCAAGTGTTAGAGGTTTTGGTACAAATCTGCCTTCATGAGATTCACTTGGAATGGATTCAAGATTTCCTTCATGGCCACATGATCTTTCACATAGGCTAGATTTGAAAACAAACTCGTTTGCTCTGCCAAAAAGGGAGGAATCCTTTCGTGAAAACAGGATGAGTTCCAATTCAGCAATGATCCATGTAAACACAAAAATATAGGGTGCCATCTTTCATAAATCCTGGGCATTAAAAGATCAGCTAACTGAAAATGACATGATTGCTTTGAAGCCCACATCATTTGCGCTGCTGGATGGAAAAACATGGACACAGGAAATAAAAACAGCAGGACACAAATGTTAATTACTGGAGAACCAGTCCTTTCCTAAATTGTGTGTGTGCCTCGTGTCTCTCTGCCTCTCACTCTCTTCTTGCTGGAGGACTCCAGCTCAAGGTTTGGCCCAGCCCAACAGGGATTGGGAAGAGGAGACCCAACCCAAGCTGCACTTTCAGATCTTTGTACAGTCCCATCCTGCTTGTGCTGCACCTGGTTATGTGCTGGCTCTGGGGTGCTGAGGATCCCCGTCCCTGCTCACCGCTGGGACCATGTGAGGAGAACATCCCCCCGTGACCCAGGAGCTCGGTGTGAAATGAAACCCTGCAAGTTTCTCCAGCCTCAGCAGCTTTTTTGCAGCAGAGGTTCGGAGTGAGCCAGACATGCTCCACAGGGGAAGCAGCCTGTGACGTGATGCTGTGCACTGTGCTCACCCCCAAGCCCCTTGCAGGCTGGAGACCCTTCCTTCTGTTATAAACGACCCAGATCCAAAATGGATGTGAGTTATTAAAATTTACGGAGAACGCAGAAAGGTATTCGCAAAGCAGACAGGGACAGCGCGCTGGGAGCTCGGCCGGTCGCCAGAGGCTCGCCCTCAAAATGGCGGCCTGGCCTTTTATACCCCCGTGCCCGAGGCCGGGGAACCCCGGGCGCTGCCTGGCCACGCCCCCTTGTCAATCTCCCGCGAGCCCGCGCTTTTCTGCCGCTGAGGCGAGCGCGGCTCTCATTGGCCGGGGCCCTCGGCCCCTCCATGGCGGCGCTCGCCGGGTCCGGCCGGCAGCCGCTCGCTGCCCTCAGCGCGGGCCCTGGCACACAAACTCACCCGGCCCCCGAAACCAAACCTGTACAGTCAAAGCCACCCCAAGAGCGTTAAACCTTTAACATATATCTTACACCCTTGGTATTTCCACTGGATAATATCATACTGCCCAACATTATAATCCCTAATATAGGAAGGAAAGAAAGGAGGAAGAAAAGCTTTGATCCCAGTCCTGTGGATACTGGCTCTGCATGAACACCTTCCCTTTTTCCATGGTCTCATTTACTGACTTACCTAACCTTCCCTGGTGAAAATAGCTTGGAAGAGATGAGAGCAGAGGGACAAAGAAATAAGGTTACACGTTTACCAGCCTGTTAATATTTATGAGGGCTATGAACCAGATTAATCTCCATGCACCGCTTCACCTGCAATGCTTCCCTTCCATATTTATGTGAGGGAAAATAAATAAACAAACAAAAAGAAATCCAAATATCTACCTGCTTTTAAGCAGTGCATGAGCCACCTGTCAATCAAACAGGTGGAAGAGTTTTCCTCTGCATCCTTTTGGGCAGTGGGATTGTTTTCCAAGCTGCAGGCCAAGGGATGGGGTCACTGCTCTGTAGGAATTCCGGATTTGCCTGGGGTTTAGGATCTGGGGAGTGGTGCTGTGCAGGTGTGGGCTACTCAGAAATGGGTGGGAAACTTAGAAATGAGTGGGATACTCAGAAATGGGTGGGAAAGGGGCACAGAAAAGCCAAAAGCAGGGCTGGTGCCAGACGCAGTGCACAGACAGACCCTGCGCTGCACTATTCATTCACCTGCACCTCTTCAACCCAGTCCCAGGGGGCTCCAGGTTTGTTATTCACAAACCCAACTGCGGCTGTTTGGGTTCTCCCAATCCCCCAGGGAAACATCTCTGCATTGTCTCCAGGAGAAACACAGCCAATCTGTTTATGAAACTAGTTATGGGGATGAATCAACATTTAAAACCCTGCGCAGTTTACATTTCCATTTATAAATTCTCCTGTTAGGATTATTTGATAATGCAAATTCTCATCTACTGTCTTAATAGACCCTTCAGTCTTGGGGTGGGTTTGGATTTCAATTGCTGCTTTTTTTTTCTTCCTCTAGTAATAAGATCTGCCTCACATATGACAGATTTGTCAGCGAAATTTTAACAAATAATATTAAATGAACTTTAAGTGCCGTTTGTATCATCAGTTTTTAATTTCAAAAGTGTCATCCCGTTGCATTTGGGGAATATGTAAATGAACAGTTCACCTACTAAATTTTATGGCAGCCCAACGTGTCTGGAATACTTTGTGCTGATATTTCTGTTTATTTAATCCTTGCAATATAAGGGAAAGATTAGCTCTGTGTATTTTGTATATTTGTTTTATAATGACTTGGGTTTGGTTTTTTTTTCATTAATGGAATGATTTAGAGTGATGGAAAACAAGGTACAAATTATATTGGAAGTTTACTATGACTTAAGCAATTCTGGGGGGGAAAAAACACCTGGATTAAGGAAAAAGACGCACAGTCCTGTGCCACTGCATGTGATGAAAGTGTCTAAATCCCTGTGTTCACCTGGATTTCCAATGAGATACGATAGAAAAGAGAAATGGTACACCTGAAGTGGAAAAAGGAGCTAATTTGGACACCCAGACTCTGCTCCATTGCAGAGCTTTAAATCCACTGCTCCTCCTTGAGAAAGAGAAATTCTCACATGGTCAATGCTTAACTCACTTTTTTAAGTGTTTAAGGACCTTACAAAGGCCTTGCAGAGATTAAAACCACTCCTATAAGCTCAGGTTCTCCCAGTGGCTGAAGATTGTTGAAAAGAGCCACTCCATGGCTGCCGCAAAAACACCCATTTTTGGCTCAGTGGTTATTTTCTGTTGTTGTTTATCTCGGAAGAACCAGAGGGTTTATTTGAGCAGAAACGAACGGGTGGAGAGAATTACACTTGTCTGTGGTGTTTTCCCGCCCCAGCACTGCTTTCTGACTGGGGGTGGCATTCCCAGGAGGATGATTTGACTCCTGTAGGCAGCTTTTGATGTGCTGTGCTGGAAGGAGGAGGAGGAGGAGGAGGATGGAGCGTAAGCAGCCGCCTGTGACTGCGGGGAGCTCAGGCTCTGCTCTGCACTGCTGAGCTCATTCATTCCGAGCGAACACGGGGCTCTGGGAGTGACACTGATATTAAGTAAGCAAAGTGCTCTGCTTAATCACAGCCCGTGAGTGCTCCTGAGAGATGGAGCCAGCAGAATTCCCACTTACACTCAGTATGGAACATCCAGAGCAAGATCACTAGGTCAGGATCCTTGCCACAGCTTGTCTGGAGAGGACAAGGAGAGGACTCGCTCTGAGAACTGGCCTAAAATATGGGTAAATTTTGAAGAGAACGCCTCTTGTTAACGCAAAACAGCCTCTCCCAGCCCTTTGTCCCTAAGTGCCTCAGCTGAGCCCTCTGTGGTACCTGCTGTCACCTCTCATGAGGAATTGCCACTGCAAGAGCACTCCAAGAGAAAATAATACAGATTATTTCTCCAGAGAGATGCACTCTTGCATATCGGGCAGAAGGGTGCTCAGAAGAGTTCTCTGGGTTTCAGACAGAAGCTCAGGACAAAATACTGCCTGTGCTACAGTGTCAAGTGTCAGAACTGCTGGGGAAGTGGCAGGGCCAGCTCAGCAAGGCTGCATTTCAGTGCTCTCCTCAGCTCTCAGCTCTCCAAAACTGGTGGCATCCCAGAGAGATGTAGGAGAGAGACAATTCCCTCCCTCCCTTGGTCCTCCCCTCCTCTCCCTGCTCATTTCCACCTGCGTTTCTTTGTCTCTCCTTCCCTCCGAACCTCCCTCGTGCTTTGTCTTTAAGCGGCCGTGGCAGCAGTTGGGTTGTGGGAGCCTTCAATTTCCTATTCCGTTCACCATGGAGCAGTAATTTTCTGCACTTCCATAATTAGGGGAATTTTAAGCAAACTACCCTGTGGATGATTACAAGCCGGATTCAATTTCGGTTGCTTTGATCACCAAGAGGATGAAGACACCACTTGAATATTTGGTGGTGTGCTCTGCCTGAAGAACCTCGTGCCAGCTGCTCCCTTCCTGCCTTTCCTTCCCCACCCCGCTCCTCTCAGCCCCCACCACCTCTCCCTGCCAATCCAGGGATTGGCTTTCTGCTGCTTCTTCAGCTTGAGTGGAAGAAACAAATGCCCCTTCCTGGAAGATGAAGCTCTGTTAAAATCAGTTTTCCCAGTGAAGAGGCAGTGTGGCCTGATGGTTGGAGCAGGGCCTAAGGAAGGCAGAGTCAGGGAATTAAATTTCCAGGCCTGTGCCTTGGTTTCCTCCTATAAAACAGTGGAATAAGGGACAGGGCATTAATTTGCTGTTTTACTTTGTAAAAGTTCCTATAAGCAGCAATCTGAGGGCAAAATGCCCAATTCCTTGGGTCTGCAAGATGATTTGGGCAGATCTGTGATAGAATCCTGGGATGGTTAGGGTGGGAAGGAACTTTAAAGCTCATCCAGTTCCCCCCCCTGCCATGGGCAGGGACACCTTCCACTGTCCCAGGTTGCTCCAAGCCCATCCAGCCTGGCCCTGGACGCTTTCAGGGATGGGGCAGCCTTGGATATCACGGTGCCTTTGAAGTGATAATTGGTTTTTCCAGCTTTTATCAGCTCTAACACCCAGCACTGAACACAAGACCTTTCACCATCACCTTTTTGCTTCAGCTGTGCCTTCGGTATCTCCCTGATTATCTCCTTTCCGCTCCAGGGCTGGGAATCCATCCAGGAGGGAACGGCCCATTGCAGCATTTAATCGCTTCTGCTTCCAGAGAAGGGACGATGACAGAGCAGGGCTGGAGTGGCTGAGGACACCCTGAGCCTGCAGGAATGGCTGGTGAAGGCTGAGGGGAGTGGGAGATGAATTTCAGGACTGAGGAAGAGGACAGAACAAAGGTTTGGATGATCAGCAGAAGAGCTGGACCGCAGCAACTTGATTCCAATTTACACCCAGAGACTGTGGCAGGAGCTGTCCCAGTCCTTCCCGGCACAGGGAAAGGGCAGGATTTACCTGCCACAGGAATCTCTGCTCAATGGGAGGTCACGGGAGGAGGTTCCTGTTCCCAAATGTGAGCATGATGGGCTGTCAGCCCCAGTGTATTAATAGACTATTAATGCTTCCAAGTTTCCTGAGCCACGTGCATGGGTTTTCGATAGGTTAATTAGGCCATATTTCAGGATAATTACAGCTGTATATTTCTACACTAATTAAGTGGCTTTAAAACATACCCACAATGTGGCTCAGTGAATCATAATTAAACTTCCTCTGCCTCCTGCTATACACTATGGAACTAATACCCATAAAAGACCCGAGCGCTGCTCCTTGCCAGCAGCAAATTGGAGCTTGCAAAAAAAAAAATATATAATCTTATGGAATGTCTGCCTTTTTTTTTTTTAATAGAATCATGTACAAATTAATTCAAAATGAATATTACATGAGTCATCAAAAAGCTGCAGCTTCCCTCTCTTTATTTATATTTATCCTCCCACGTGAGCTGTCACCTGGAGGAGCCGGCGCGCTCCGGGGTGAGGGGAGAGTGACTCATTCTTGCAACGTCTCACAGAGATGGGCTTTGCTTTTCCCTCCCTTCCAGCTGGGGAAGGCTTAAAATCCATGGAGAATGATGTTGGAATCTCCCACTTCTGGAAATCTCTGGCTGGAAGGGGAGAGGAAACAATTCCTGGCTGCTGCCTGCTTGTCACTGCCCCCTCCTTGGTCCTGTTTAGCTGGAGAGCTGAAATTCCTTTTCCCTCTGCTTTTTCCTCCTCCTTTTTCCTCTGCTTTTTTGGCATCTGATGCCCTTTCAGCCTCCACTTGACAAAAATACCAGCGCCTTGTCTTGTAATTTTGTCATTCCCTGAATGGTCCCAGTAATCCCTTCCCTGCACTGGTTCCTTGCATCCTTCTCAGGATGATCTGTCCCTTTTTTCTTGTGCCTTGTCCCCAGCTATTATCACACCTCCTGCCTCCTGATTTGAGCTCTTCCACTCTTTTCCCTGGCTGCTTCCAGCCTCAGTGTGCCGACATTTGTATGGAGGCACACAAACTCCTCTACAGTAAAAATAATCACCAAACTCTTCTCCTTTCCATCAGATTTTGCCATTTCTAGGGGAATTTTGTCTGAACAAACTTAAATGTCCATTTATTTTCATTCTGCTGTCCCCCACCCCTTCCTGGATGTGTGAATGTTGTTCAGAAGTTTAAAAGGGCTTGGAAAAGTGTGATTAAGTGTAGGGAAATTCAGACTATTTTTTTTTTTTTTTTTGCATTTTTGAACTTTTTTACTCCAGTTGTATCTCCAAGCCTTTGATGGGAGCTTGCAGCAAGCATTTCACTGGAGGAATTAATAATTAGATGGAGCAGTGATGGGTGCTGTGGAAATAAAATGATACAGATGGACACAGAGATAGATCAGTCTGACTGAGAGAAGCGAATTTTAAGCAATGTTTTAGCACATTAATGGAAATCCAATGTGATATTCACCCAGGAAACTCATTCCAGGGGTTGAGTTCAGCTGCTCAGGAGACAGCCAGAGCCGTGTGAGCAGCATAGCCAACACCAAATGGCTCTCATTTCCCTGCTGGAATCTTCCCAGCTAATTCCTGATGCAAAGCAAAGCAAATTCAGAACTTCCACTCGGAGCAGGGCTTCACACCCGGGGTCCCTCTGCCATTTTTATGAGTTACCTCACCTAATGAACAGATTCTGGGAGACACAGAGAGCTCCCAGACAGGCAAGGAAGCCAAATTTGGAGGATTATTGATGAATTATTCAGCCCTCTCTGCCCGTCACACTGACATGTGAGCAGGAGCTTAATGCCCTGAGGCACCATTTCATTGTGGGAGGACAGATCTTGGTTTATAATCAACATAGTGCATAAATGCCCCTTATTTATGTGTGCAAAGCAATTTTTTCTGGGTCTCAGGCCTTAATCTCAAGTGTCTGCTGTTCGGGAACAAAAAATTAAGTTGTGTGTGAAGTTCATTTTCTATGGACCATGTCAAAAGCTCTTATGGAGCAAGGGAGGCAGGAAAACTGCTTGGTTCATCACTTATTTATTTCTAATGAATGGGAGAGGGAAAACGCAGCAAGACAATCCAGGTGAAGTCGAAGGGAAAGGTTTTTAATGAGAGGAGTGAGGAAGAAGTTATCCAGGTGAGTCATTGAATCCCCTTGCAGGAGGTGTTGGATATCTGTGATTCTGCTCCAGCGAAAGGCAGAGGGATGCAACTGCACATGTCTAAGACAGAAAGGAAGAAAATTAAATTACGGGTCAGCTGAGACAGTTGTGATGAAGACGTTTCAGAAGCATTGCTGAGCGTGGGAGCCGTCAGCCTTGGCAATGTGCAGATTCCCCAGCATGGATAAAACCTTTAATTCCAGCCACAGGCACCTTGTCCTGCCCCAGCCGTCAGTGCTGAAGGTGACTTTCTGTTGAAAAGCAGCAGGGAGAGGAGGGAGTTCAGCAGATCCTGGGAGGCTTCCCCCTCTCTCCTGTCCTTGGAGTTCAAGTTGCAGGCCCAGCAATCGCTTCAGGGGCTGCTTCTCCCCTCAGCCAAATTAAATCTGCCCCAAGCCTTCCCCAAAGCCTGCAGGAATTATAGTAGCAATGCCTTAAAAAAAACCAAACCAAACCCAAACCAAAGCACTGAATTTGTGTCACTTTTAGACCTGCAAAAAAGGTCTAAAGCTGTTTGAAATGCCTTGTTCCAGCTCAGAAGGAAGGGAGTCAACCTTCCCCTCTTCCTGCCCTCCGAGGTCCTGGACAAAGCTTCCCACATGCCACTAATCCAGCTCATGTTGCTCAGGGGACTCTTTTCCTGTCTCTGGAGGGACCCAGGGCTGTATTTTGATGCAGCCCTCTAAGTGCCCTGCAACACTTGGACTGGAAGGCTCTGTGTAAACTGTTAACCACTGCCATTAATCGCTCTGCTGTGCCGCTGCTGACTTTTATGGGGCAGGCACTGCAGCCTGGAACAGGCTGCTGCCACTGGAAAAGCATCCCTGTACAGGGAAAATATCCCTGTATGGGGAAAATATCCCTGCTGGGGCTGAGCTGGAAGGCAGAGCAGGAGAGGGGGAATTGGGATCTGCAGCTGAGAGGGATGAAGGGCGGATGCTTTGGCAGAGGTAAGGGGAGAGGCCAGGCTGGATGCATCTGTGGGGCTGGGGCTGCACCAGGCAGTGCTTCCAGGAGCTGCAGTTTGCTGCAATAACTCCATCCCTGAGTGCAAACACGGGAGGGTTGGCCCTGAATACCGATGGGCTTCGTGGCTCTGTGGGCAGACGGAGAAAAACCAGCCCCAGCTTCACCTGCAAAAGTCACCTCAGTCCCCAGCAGGCACTATGGGCACTTGTGGTGACTTGCAGGTAAATTCTGGGCAAGAGGGTAAAACCAGGGGATACTTGGGTTGGAGGGATGAAGGAATGGTGCCACAGGGCAGGAGAGGGCAGGGTCCCCCGTTCTAGGGGAGATGCGGGACAGGAGCAGGGCAGTGGGGCTGGGGGTGAAAAAATGAGGTGCAGAAGGCAGAGGGTCCCTGCCAGGCCGGCTGAAACAGAGAGTTTCAGGGAGTCACTACACGCTACCAAAGAGCTCTTCAGGATGCAGGTGAGCTGAACAAATGGAAATTGAGTGTGTCCAAGGCCGAGGAGAGCGTGACAGCTACAACTGCTTTTGGAGACAGCCCTTCCTGGCAGGCAGCTCCTCTGAGCTGCAGAGCACGGGACAGTGGCTTGGCTGCATCCCTGTGCTCCCACCTCCCGATGAAAAGGGGAGATCTGATCCCCCCAAAAAGCCACAGCCCCTGTGTTTGTCTTGCCAACAGAGGTGGTAACAGATTAAAGGATTTGTTCGAGGAGAAACGCTCTCACCCCTGGCAGTTTTAATAAACCAATAATCAAATAAAGAAGCGACTACAATAAATTAACATCTTTTACCAGAAGCCAGGCAAGACTATCCTTTTAAAGCCATTGTCAGAGTTGTAACCGGTGAGACGAGGGAGGGAGGGGAGAAGAAGGAGCAGCAGAGAGGAAAAGCAGGGAAAAAAGGGAAAAAAAAGCGTTTAACCCCGGTTGTTAGACATGCGAATCCCACGTCTAATTTCCAGCGGCCTTACAGCGTGTGTGAGTGCTGATAAGGCCTGTGTGAAATTGCCAGCTCGGGCCGAAGCGTGGATGTGCCATAAACCATTTCTTTATTGAGCAGATAAAGGAGCGAGGCCGGCTGAGCATGACTGAGCCATTAAACTCTCCAGCCGAGCAGGAGGGGTGAAGAAAGACACCCATTGCCATTAGGAACACCATTAGTTAATGAGAAAGTGTGTGTGCGTGTGATCAGAGAGGGTTCTCACACACACACCTGGGCCCAGGTTCTGTGTGGGTGGAGCAGGATGAGGGGGGAAAGGCAGGAGGGGTGGTGGGGAGACTGTGTGACCCCTTGGAGAGGTGTGCAAGGAGCTGAGGGTGAGGAGCAGGTAAATAGGGAGAAACCCAGGTGCAAAGCACATTCCAGGGGAGTCTGTGAGGAGCTGGGGACTGGGCCAGGCAGTGCTGCTGCTGCTGCTGCCTGCTGGAGCATCCCCCTGAGCTGGGCTGTGCTTTGGGTACTAACATTTTTTCAGCTTTGCTGGGTGTTTTTCCAATGTCTGCTGTGCTTCCTGAGCGTGTTATCCCCGCAGTTTTGATCACAGAATTGTGGCATAGAATGCGATTGGATGGGAAGGGACCTTAAAGCCCATCTCCTTCCTCCCCCTGGGACAGCTTCCACTAGGCCAGGTTGCTCCAAGCCCCATCCAACCTGGCCTTGGACACTTCCAGGGATGGGGCAATGCCTGGCCACACTCACAATAAAGAATTTTTCCCCAATATCTCATCTAAACCTGCTCTCTCTCAGTTTGATGCTGCTTTACATGCAATTCTACCCCTGGTGCACTCACTGGTGATCAGTAGGGCGAGGAAAGGGGAGAGATGTGCAGCCCTCAGGCTCTTCCAGCTACGGATTCCTCTCCTTTCCCAGCCAGGGAAGGTCCCATCCCAGCTCCTGGCAGTGTCTAACGTGGCACCGTGTGGCAGACAGCTCCTGGCCCTGTGCTCACTGCTAATGGGAACAGCGCGCCGGGGTGCAGGGAATGAGCGGCCGTGGGGCTTGGGAACGCCTGGGCTGGAGCAGACCAGTTAAATCAGAGCAGATGGCCGCATTAGCCCTGCAAAAGAGCAGCCTCTTGCTCTCCCCGCTCATCACAGGCCCCCCATCCAGTCTCAGCCTTCCAATTTTCTTGGCGAGCCTCTGACAGCTGCTCCAGGGGAAATTGCGCTGCCGGGGCGCGAGGAGCGGAGCCCTCACCTCCTTTTCATTACCCACGAGCACGAACTCCCTTTGTCTTCCGAAGCAATTTCATAGCCGGTGCACAAACACCGAGCCATCAAAGGAGCCTTTCACTGGGCTGGCACGGGAGACAATGGGAAGCAGATACACCTCCATCAACAAAGGGCCGCATTTCCATTTTGATAACAAACGTGCTGGCTCCCTGTCGAACACCAGCGTCTTGTTTTCCCTCTGTTTTCTCTCTCCTTCCCCCAGCCAGCCCCAGCACGGTGTGTACAATAGCACTTCCCTTCCCTCCCCTCGCACTTGTCGTGCTGACAGATCTGATAGTCCTGCGTGCCACGCTCTGCCTTTCCTTCCCAACAGCAGAGAGGCAGAAGAGCAGGCCTTGTTTTCCTCCCTTTCAGTGTTATCTCCCTCTCTCATGTCCTCATTACGATGCCACCGTGCTGATGGGACAGCAGAGATTTAGGAGCTGCCAGAAGGGTGTTTTCCTGTGTGTGCCCTTCTCCCTGGGTGTGTGCACTGGAGCATCCCCAGGCTCGCTCCAGAGCTGAGTGTGGGTTGTTATCTCAGCTGGATGCGAGGAGGGGAGGAAGGAGAGGGCTGCACTGACTGGGCTCCCAACCAGCTGACACCTGCCAGGTACAGGGATGCTGTTCCTTTAGGATCCCTAAACATGGCCCTAACGAAGACAAGCTAGCATAATTAGGGGACTCCACCCATTTCTAAATTATTCACCTGTTTTACCTCCTCCCTAAAGTAATTATCTCAGGCAGATCTCAGCCATGTTGAGATGTTCAGCAGAAGATGAACGATGCTGGTTCCTCTTGCTTTGGCAAGACTGAGAGAACCAGGCACTGAGTTTCCACCCTTCTCCCCACCTTGCCCAGTTGTTGGCCTGTGGTTGAGGTGTTTCCACCAAGACCAGCACCTTGTGCCTGTCT
Organism: Dicrurus megarhynchus; assembly: GCA_013399195.1. NCBI lineage: Eukaryota > Metazoa > Chordata > Aves > Passeriformes > Dicruridae > Dicrurus > Dicrurus megarhynchus. The sequence continues at coordinate 880,815 of VXAD01000591.1, forward strand.
GTGCTGGTGACAAGGTGTTGGAGGCCGTATTAGAGAGGAATTAGCATGGACAGGCCCCCTGGTTCACTGCTGGCTCCCAGGCCCTACAACATTCATGTCCCCACGGCCAGGGGAAATGAGAGCACGTCCCCCTGGGAGCAGCTCCCAGCTGGGGTTTCCTGGCAGAGGAATCCGTCAGAGAGAAACTCAAAGCCAGTGGGGACAGGAGGGGGAGAACTGGGAGAAATTCTTCTCCGAGCACTCAGGCTCCAAATCAGCCCTGACCCGATGTGGCTGTGGAGCAGCCCAGTGGGTCTCAGGCACTGGGGATCCTGGGAGAGGCAGGAGAGGAACAAAGAGCTCCAGCTCCGTGTCCTCAGGGGCCCTCGGTGACAAAGCACTGCCCGAGCACAGCTCACTGCTGGGAGAGGATCCTGAAACTGCAGCCGTGAAGACGTGACTCAGGTTCCTCCCTTTGCTGCTATCCAGTGGCAATCCAGGGAAGGGCTCCGGTGCCTGGAGCTGTCCAGAACCCTGTGGCTCCCTCTCCTTTGTCTCAGTCTCCCATAACAAAACAGAGCGGTAGCAAGTCCCTCTTGTGATGGGTGAACACCACAGGCACTCGCTGCTGGTCCTCAGACGTGGGTGGGCTTTATTCCCCAGAGGTTTTTAGGGTCATTATTTCATCCACCAAAAACTGGCAAAATTTTCAGCCACAGCAGAGGAGCAGTTTCTTTATCAGGCTGATCCTGGGAGGATGAGCAGGTGCCTGGACTGCAGGACCTCCTGGTGCCACGGCACGGAGCAGGGACTGGGAGAGGAGCAGGGGTGAGAGCTGAGGCTGATCTGGAACAAAAAAAGAGAGAAAGGATGAAAGACAACCTAAGGAAACACAGAGTGGGGTGTGAAGAGGATGAGGAAATACAGAGGAGACCTTTCTAAAGGAATGGGAAACAGAAAAGAAGCCTTGCATTCAGTGGATTGTTCACCCAGATCAAAATGCCAACTAAATTAGGATATTATAGGTCACTGAACAGGGATTGCACAATGGCCGTGTCTGTAACAAAGGTTAAAACACGGAACAAAGACAAATAATGACACAACCCAGAGCCAGTGACCATAAACTCCAAACAGAAAGGAGGGTGGCGCGCAGAGGATGCGAAAGCAGAAGAAATCGTTGTTTGCAATCAGTGCTCAGTGGGTCAGACTGAAAATAAAATGGCTTTGCAGAGCCAGCATCCGAGATGGGGACACAGAGGCAGCTTTGACAAGGTCTTTCAATAAAATTAATACACTTCAAATGCTTGGTAGGAATGAAAACCCCACATCAGCTCACAGACAGACAGGAACATGTTTAAAATGTGCAATGTATGAATGTCAGAATGAAGGAAAGAAACCCTGGTTTCTCTGAGCTGCTCTGTTGCAGCTGTCTGGGAATTTTTCTGTGAAATCTTTGGTTGGAAAATCACTGTTTAGCTAAATTGTAGCTATTTGCATTGAAAAGGGCAGTTTTGCTAAACTTCTGGGTTTGAAAACATTCACAGAAAAGCACTGAAATGGTTGGATCATGGCAGTTCTTGCCTGGTTTTCCGAGGAAATGGAGTTATCGGATCACACCACGTATGACATCCGTGAGAAAAGGCTTTTCTGTCCCCTCCTACAACTCCTGGACCCTCTGAGAGGTTTTGTTCAGCTGTGACAAAGGGACAGGGGGTCTCGGTGTCATTAAACTCTACACTAGAGGGACTCAGGCAGTTGGGGAAGCTGCTGGGTTGTGACAGGAAACACCAGCACCCATTTCCAGGGCTGGTTCCTCTTTTCTGTTGCCCACTGCCCTGCTTTGGGCCCTGGGCTCTCACACCCTCCAGCTGGGCCCAGAATCTCAGAAATCCCAACTTCCCCCTGATCTCATACAGAAATCATCCCTGCTCTCCCAGACAGGCAGCCCTCTAGGTGACTTTTGGGGTTGCTATGGCAGCAAAATTGATAACTCCCATCTAGAAAGGCAGTTCGGTGTTGCGCAGGATGATCAGCAGCATCCATCACGCCCATACCCCATAGGTGCGGGGGTAAATGACCACCACAGCTGCTCAGCTGTATTTTTCACAAGTCCTCGTGGCTTTGTGCTGTCACTTGGGCCATCCCAGCACGTGGGAAGTGAGTGAAAGACACAACATTCTTGCTTTGCCACAGATGTTTTAGTTCCCCTCAGATAAGTCTTGGGAGAGGGTGGCTGCTGCTCTTTGGGCAGATGCTTTGGGTGCTGCGTGCTCTGACAGATGCTCCCTCAGCTCCATATCTTGTTCTGCTGTGAGGCTGAGATAGCAAAGTCTTTGCCAGATTTCTTTAGGATCCTCTTTTTATTACCCCAGATCTGCCTGGCAGCCAGGGAAGTTGTACAAATCAGAGGAATGTGGGGATGCAGAGGATGGAAAAGGCAGGGCTTGTGGTCTGTGACATCAAACCAGTCTGTTATCTCTGCCTCCAGACTGAGGGCAGAGCTGGGAGTAATCCATCCTGCAGCTGTCTCCAGCAGCTGGCTTCAGATCTGAGCCTGACAGCTCTCCCTGCTGCTGCAGGGACAGACACTTTGTCCCCTCAGGCTGTTCCTTTTGCCTGGCCCTTCCCACAGCCCCAGATCTGGGAGGCAAAGGTGTGAGCTCATGGCAAAGCGAGAGCACAGCCTGGGTGTAAAACCTCCTGGCTCCAAGGGATTCAGGTGACAACAGCATGGGGAAGACCCCGTTACTGCTCCAGACATTTCCAGGGTCACCACATCCCACCTTCTTTTGACACAATCACGTCCCTATGAAATAATGTTCAAATGTTCATTTTTGACAGTAATGTTCAAAGCAAACACTGCTCCTTTCCCCTCCAAAATCCCAGGCAAAAGGACAATGATGAGATCCAGCTGCTTGTACTGCAGTACTTAATAAATGCTGACATTTTTACAGGGAACACCAAGTATTTTGTTGGTGTTAATATGACCCACACAGGGTTAATAGGACCCCCAAAATTGTTCCCTCACCATGCAAATAAAGGCAGATTTGCTCTTGCCTCTTATTTTATTATTGACTGTACTTCTCTTTTCCTTTGGCTCTGAGATGCTGCAGCAGAGAGGGGATCAGCATTCCCCAGCCCCCAGACCTGGGGAGCCCCTGTCCCCCTCCCTGGCATCAGGGCAATCAAAGCAGCCACTGCTGCTGAGCCCTGCTCTCCCTCCATTTCCCTTTTGACCTGCCTTTTTTCTATTTTTTTTTCAGGCTGTTTCTCAGAGCTCTCTGAGCTGCACATTTCCTCGGCTTTGATTGTAGTGGCTGAGGTAGCAATAGCAAGTGCAATTTTCGAGCTGTGTTTCATGGGTGGTTTAGAATAAAACCCTGCATTAGCCTGAGCAGGATCCAGAATGCTCTCAAAGCCACTGCTTGTCACACACACCATGCCCTGCCTTCTGTCCCCTGCTCACAGGAGTGACACCGTCAGCAGGACTGGCCCAGGGCTGCTGTTTCCCACCCCCATCCTCTTCCTCAGTGGCCCTCCAGAGTGAGAAAACAATTGTTTCGTTGCTCCAGTGCTGGAGATGAAGGCTCCTGCCCTCCAGTCCTCCATCCCCCGTGGGTGCCACACACCCAGGTCCCGTGTGCCGGGTGCTACAGAGTCCCTCCAGCGAGGCCATGAGCTCCAAGTCATCGTTTATCCCTCCGAGGATTTTCCAGCCTGCACCTCAGCCCTCCTTTCTGATGGAAGGATAAATAACCATGACAAGCCCCGGGATGCTAAAGGCAGACTCTCCTTGCCTCCCAGGACTCATCCATGCAGACTTTGCCTGCGTTAATCCCATGGCAGCCCAGCACACTGCTGCTCCAGCACTGCTAAATCTCTCCTTGGCTCACAGCTGCTTCTTCCCCAGTTGGAGCAACCGGGATTTGCAGCTCCATAAAAGTCTCTGGGCACCCCCGGGGCCCCCGGGCACCCTCATGAATACCAGCACTCGGTATGGAAATGATCTGCCTGGGCAGGGGAGCAGGCACAGCCCCTGGGCTGCCACTGCTGCCTCTTGGCTGAGGGCACCTCACCCCTCGGGTGTCCCTGTCACCCTCACCATGGATTCGGATGGAAAAGCTTCACCCAGCACACAGGGATGAAGGGTGTCTGTGACAAGTGTCCAAGCACATGGCAGGGTGCAGAGGGAGGGGATAACGCAGCCCCCAGTCCCTACCTTCGCTGCCTGCCCACAGCCAGGCACAGCCCTGAGATGTTTCTCTGCCAGCCCTGCCGCTCTCCCGCTGTTCCAAACACGTCCAGCACAGCTCGTGCTGTTCCCAGTGACTCACTACCAAGATATCTGGTAAATACACAAAAATCCTCTTGTCTCCCCGTGTTACCCTGAGCCTGGGGGAAAAGCTCTGGGAGGGAGCAGGTTCCAGCCCACTCCTTTTGAACGCGTCCTCTCCTGGCCACCGCACCCAGCTGCCTTCAGCAGCTCAGGTTTCCTCAGCGTTCTCGAGTGGGTGAGCAGGGAAGGGTTTGTCCAGGACGTTATCAAAGCTGGAGTCAGGGAAGCAGTGAGCTCTGCACCTCATTAAGTGGAGTTAGGAGGTGTGATGATGCTGCTGGACAGCCGTGGTGTGCAGGAGGAAAAGTCTTGGGAGCAGAGGGAGAAGGGCTTTGTGTTGAGGAGTAGCAACAAAACTCAGATAAACAGCAAGGCCAGCTCTGTCTGTGGCCTCCAAAGATCTCTGTGAAATTGAAACAGCTGGGAGACCTTGGTCCCAAAGCCATGGAGCCGTCCCAGAGGGCTGGTCCCGGTATCAGAATGGTTTATCCAGGAACTCTGCCCGCCTCGGGATCAGGCAGCTGAGCTGAGATTAAGTGGCCCCAGGGCTCCCCGTGCCCATTGCAACACCCCTGGCACCACACCTGCCTGCCTTGGCACCCGGAACAGCAGGACAGGCTGTTGTTGGTGCCACCAGGTCACACATTTTGGCACCGAGATCGCTGGGTGTGCAAAAGGGGACCCACCAGCTGGAGAGGGGGTTTGGGCCAGATGGTGGCCAGGATTAGGGGTTTTCCAGGATGCATCAGAAACCTCAATGATCTAATATTGCTCCAGATGTGAAATGCCTTAATCCACAGGGAGGAGGTCTTTTTTTGGGGGGGGGGAGGGACAGTTCCTGCCAAATCCCTTCCTGGAAAGGAATTCTCTTGCCTGGCAGGGGGTGGTGGTCTGGGAGTGCATTGAAAAATGACAGAACGTAGCTGGCTCACCACTCTTCCCTGGCAAGCCACACACAGAACCTCCCTGCACAGCAGCTCCCATTGCCCTCCATGCAGCCGTTCGGGCTAAGAGATCTTTTTAAAAATGCCTTTATTACAGGGATTATTACCGTAAGTAGGTTAAACCATCATCGACAATGCCAGCTATCCTGAGGAGAAAAAAAAATAGTGACTTGGAGGCTGGTGATTTCAAGCAGCTGCCCACCTCCCCTCCCAACTCCACTCTGACTAATTCTGACCTCAGGCAGATGCCTTTTGGCTATGATCTCCAATGCACAAAAAAAGCCTTATAAATAACCACCACTGTCCCGAGATTGCCATCTCTGCCTCTCCGTTGTCGCCCTCTCCCCGAGGCAGAGTCGGAGGCTCCCATTTGTGCTGAGGAGAAGCAGGGCAGGGCTGCATCTCCCCTCTCTGCTCTGAGCTTTTCTCCCTGTGCTCGTGGCTTTGCTGCAGCACAGGCACAGAGCTGTGCCCACCTCCTGCTCCCAAAGAGAAAGGATGGGGCTCAGATTTGGGTATCTTCACTTCCCTCCTGCGTGAATTGGCCCCTTTAATTTTTCCATATTGATTTCACACCTGGATTGGGTTCATCTCCATGTTCCTGAACACTCCCAAGGGAAGGAGGGTTTTACCCTTCAGAGAAACACGTGCCTGAGCAGGGTTTGTAAATAAGGACTGAGAGCCACAGCTCTACTTTGGGTTCCCAGAGGTTTTCCATGTGCCCCCCTGTGCCTGATGTGTCCCTGCAGCCCTCGGGACCTTCATGTCCCCTTTTAGGACAAAGTGTAGTGGAACACCAACCCCAAAAGATGGATGTTGAGGGAAACGGAATGTAAAATTCCGTACCTGAGCAGGGTGACAGCCAAACCCCTCCCTCCCAGATTATTTGTGAGCGATTAGGCTGGGGCAACATCCCTGTTACAGAGGGTTTTCTCTCTTGGATAACACACCCAGCCAGCCCCTGTTCCAAATTAACTTCATCCCTTCTGGCCTGAGGGGTTTAACACAGATGGAGACCCTGAATCCCTGCTTCCCCCCCGGACACCAAGGAGCTGGGAGGGAGGATGGAGCTGGGTTCTCCCTGTGTGAGGGCAGAGCAGCTCCTCCCAGCCTGATGGGGAAACACCAGTGGCAGGGGGTATTTTCCAAGGATAGATAAGGGAAGCAGAGCGTTTCCTGGAGCTGGTTTATGGTAGTTTTCACACTTACCAGCTGTTTGCACATGAAATTGTTTCACACGATTAGGCAGGTAACAGCACCTCTAAGCCCTGTGTCAAATATTATTACGCAATAAAATAAAACCCTGAGGGAAATCGTCTTGACACACACCCTGATTTACACCCTGCACCGTGAAGATAATTACATTTCAGTGTGATATATAAAAGGCAGCAGAGGAAGCTGGTGGGGAAGGTGCAGCTCTCTGCAGTACCTGCTCAGTCAGAAGTGTCTTGTTAATCATTGTTTTACAGGAATCAAAAACATCGCTGGAACAAGGAGGGACTAACAGGCTGATCCCCAGGGTGGCTGTGGGGAGGGCTGGAATTAAGGCTGATGGGGAAGACAGCTCTTGCTGAATGGGTAACAGGGAGGGGGAGCAGCCTGACCTTTTCCTGCCTCTTCATTTCCTAAACAAGTGTACAACTCTTATTATTATAATTTTCTCATCCCCACTCCCAACAAGAACAAAAACATGGCTGAGTGTGAAGCTGTAAATGTATTTGGAGATGTATGAAGCTGGTGGAGAGAGGGGCCTGGAAGGATGGATTTGCTTGGGAGGGAGCTTAGTATCTCTGGAAAGGGAATGTATCCCTATTTTCTATTCCCTATTCCCAGGATAAGGGTGCTGGGCTGTGTGGAAGCTCTGTTCTGCCTCTGACCTGGGCACAGGAAGAAGTATTGGATTCAGTGGTCACTAGACCTCATCTGCAGCCCATCCTCACCTTGCCCGAGTGCAGAAAGATTTTCCTTCTTTCCCAGTTAAGGGGAAGGCACTTCATGGGGAAATCCCAGGAAGGAGTGAGATTTAACCTGCCCCATTGCTGAAGTGCTCATGCTGTGACTTCAAGAATTTTAACTTCTTTTTTCCTTCTCTTTCTTGGAGGTTGGTGAGACCAATCCTTTCAGGGGGTGAAAAAGGGACCTGAAAGTTTCAGCCCCCACCTCCTTTGCTGGTGGCCTGAAAGTGCAGCTCTTGAGGTCTGTGGAACTTGCAGGTGAGGCCTGGGATGGGGACAGTGGGTAAGTTGAGGAGAGGAGGCTGAAAACTGGGATTTACTGAATTGAGTTGAATTGAGCTCTGACCCCCCCTCACATCTTTGCCTTTCTGCTTGTCTGAGCAAAGGTGAAATCAGCACTTGGTGATTAGAAAAAGAAGAGAAGAGAAAGAAATTAATTACTCCTAACAAACTTTTAAGATCACGGGTTAGGCACTGCCTTCTGAAAAGTCTCCAAATCCGCCCCAAAAGCCAGGTCCGTGCAGTGCACTTTACATGCGAGCAGAGTCTAATTCCCTGTCTGATAAAAGCAGAAGGAAAGATAAAAAAGCCGGCAGGCAAATAGGATTAATTGTGTGTCAGAGGTGCCTAATTAGAAAGAATGATGGACTGGAAGGCAACACACAGGAGGCTCGAGCCAGCCCAAGCTGCTCTCAGTGGCCTCTTCTGTTTCCAGGAGCAGCAGCCCTGGGCAGTGTAACTGCTCCAGCACCAGCAAGTCCCTTTTTCCCATCTGTCCCCTCCGTCAGGGATCTGGGAAGCCTTTCCCTGGTACCCCTCATGTGCCAGCATGACCCCGGGATGATTTCATCCATCCACATGTTTATTTACTCCATCTACCTTTCCCCTGAAAAATCAACGTGTTAAAGAACCCTTGTTCCTTCTCCCCTCTCCATTTCAGGGCCTGTCCTTCTGAGCCTTTTCTCCTGCAAGGATTTTGAGCAGCTGGAATGTCTGAGGCAAGTGTTTCTCCTCACTTTCAACCTCGGGGAACCTCGGAGTCCCTGGACATGGAGCTGGCTTCGTTAGGATTTCTCTCTGCCCAGAGATGGAGCCTGGGTTGCCATTCTAAATGGAAATAAATAGCCAGCAGTGTTGCACTGGAATTTTCCATAAAGAAGAGCAGCTGGAGGGGATCTGGCTATTACACGTGATGGGAGGGTGCCAGTCTCCTCTCCTGCTTGGAGGCTCAGAGAGCGTTAGTGGGACTAATTTCATTTCACCTAAAGCATTCAGCGAATCCTTTTCACCATGTAAAATCCATTGCAGTTTTCTCATTAATCCTCCAAAGTACAGGCACTTACTCCAGGCCTAATCCCACTCTGCTATTGTGTTTCTCTACTGCAGCCTTCCCTCATCAGCTTAACAAATTCCCTGATTTCAATGGCAGATCCAAAGCTGAACATGCCGGGCATTAAACTGAAACCGTCTCCCAAGGGCTGCTGCACCTTCCTCATTCCCCAGCCTGAGCAGGGATGAATCCTGCAAGAAGGCAGCAGAGGTGAAGGTCATGAGCTGTGACATTCAAAAATTGCTTCTCTGGGCCCGTGTCAGGTGAAACAAAAAAGTGTAACGTGTCCCAGGCAAATTGGAATTGATCGCAGCTGGGTTTGGGGGCGAGATTGCCCCCTTCCCTTTGTGTCTCTTCTGGGAATGATCCCAATTCATGAGGGGAAATAGATGGAGAGTCCATGCTGGTGATAAGGCGCTGGATCTAATTAACAACTTTGTCAAAGGGCTTTGTTTCCCCTGCCAGCACCCCCATCCATCAACGCTGAGCAGCCCTATCTCTGCACAGATAGTGAGCAATGGCTGAGGAGCTGCTGCACCCCCAGCCCTTCTGCTGGACCAGCCACCCCCTCAGACTGAGCTTCTCTTCCTCCAAAGACTTGCATTTCTTCTCACTTTTGTGCCTGCTTTCCCTCCTTTGTGTTCATTTTGCTGTCGTTCCCTCTTTCCACACAGACTTGCCGTTCCTCCTTCCCCTTTGCTGTTGGTTCAGGATCGAGCTATTTCTTTCCCTCTGTGCATTACTCTGCCACCTCTGAAATGGGGAATGCTGACCCTTCCATCTGCTTGGGGTTCCCAAAGGAAAGGCTGAAAGATGGTTATAATAATATTTTCATCTCCAACTGCTCGGCTTTGCTCACCCGTGTCATTAGAACAGCTGTTTCCTTAATTTACACCACAAAATCCTGGTGTTTTCTCCCAGTCCAGGCTGGGGGTCCCCTCTCCAGTGTGAGTGGTAGCAGGGAAGTGTTGCTTTATCTCCTGGGTGGTTCCCTAATCGGAGTGGGGTTTGCACAGAGGATTTCCAGCCAGGAAGAGCTCAGAATCTCCCCGCTCTGGGTGTCTGTCAAGTTCTAGGCTGCAAAGGGCCTTCTCTTCTCATGGCTGTTCACCTACACACAGGTGACTGCAAACACCTACTCTTCCCACAAACCTGACCTTTCCCAGCATCCACCCCCTCACAGCCCATTCCCCATTCCCTGGGGACCTCAGGTGACCTCCACAGCTTACTTTTCCTCTTCCTCCTGGCCCTGATTTCGCTCTGAGGATGCACCTAACACCTAAATAAGTTTCTGAGACACATCTGCCCTTAGACCCCCTTGCCACTAATCCAGGCTGATACCGTTTGCTCTCTTCCCATTTAAAAGGTCTGATTCCCATGTAAATGTTTCATTTGCTTCTGAAATTACTTTGATCTCTTCTGAATTTTTTATCTCTTTTTATTGCATTCTGGGATCATAATCCTGCTTTATGTCCTGCTATCTTTTGGAGAGGCCAAATGCCTGCGCTGCATTTGTTTTCCAGTCTGGCATTTTCACTGTGCAATTGGCTACATGAGCACACTTCTGAGGCAGAGATTCACAGTGGAAATTAAGCATGAAAGACTAAATGCTCCTGTTGAGCTATGAGCTGTTGTGTTGTTTTGTTAAATTTTTAAGAGTATTTGGATGGAAATGGTCCCTGTTTTTTGGTTAGTTTTTACAAATCTCCTCGGAGAAACCATGGCAGCCTTCTGGAATATGCAGGGAAGACTTGTCTGTTTTAATAAAAGTGAGAAGGGGAATCAAAATAAACCCAGAAACAGTGATAGATCCTCTAAAATTAGCAGCCTCACAGGCATCCTAGGAGAACTAACTTGGGAATGATGGTGTGACATGCACAGAAATGGGGGAGAGGCTTTTTGGTCTCCTCAGCCAAGCTCCAAGCACGATGTTGGGTGGAAAAGCAATGTTGTGACTCGATCAAAGGTGTGATCTCCTCGGAGAACAACCTGCAGCACCGCCCTGAAGGAGCTCACGCAGCTTGGGGGAAATGGGCATTGTTGGCACAGAGCTTGAGCCAAGAGAAGAAATGTAAGGAGCAAAAGGGGCGGGAAGGGGAGTGTGGGTGAAAACCCAGGCTTGGAGGAGATGAGCAGGGAGCAGAAGGGAGGCTTTTGCTGTGGGAGAACAAGGTTCTCCATCTCCAGCACATTCTGGTTTGTACAGTGAGCTCACCCGGCTTCTGAACAGAAAGAAAACAGCAAGACCTGTCCACAAAGTCTGAATTTCCCAGCATTAATTTGTTGGTGCCTCACATTTCCATTCAGGATCTCCTGTGGTTTGTTCCCTTCCATTAGTGAGCCCCTTCTGCTGCCTTGGGTTCAGGAGGGCTTTGCCCTGCAGTGCTGATGAGGTGGTGCGATTCCATCTGCATACGATCGCGGTGAGAGCTGCATTTCCAGCCCCAGCCTCTGATCAGCTGGCCCTGAGGCACTCCTGGAACACAAAGCACAGGCCAGGCCTGGGGAATCCTAAAAGCAAAAAGCCTGGCGTGATCAAACCCTGCTACACTTCAATCCTGGCTGCCTGCAGATCTCCCAAAACAAAGTGCGGCCAACAAGACAATCATGGCCTGAGACAGACGAGGCTGTCCCTGAACAAAGAGTTGGACCCTGATGTAACATTCAAAGAGAAATCACTTTTCCTCAGCCCCGGCTGGATAAAAATCCGCTGGCAGGTGGGGCTCGGGCCAAATCCCTTTTTCCCCTTCAACCCCTCCTTATCACTGCAGCAAGTGAGGTGTTTTCACTGCGAGTTCCAGAGTTATGGCTGTTATTAAGTTGGAATATTTTTATAGACTTCTCCACTTAGAATATACAGGCGTGTTTACACACACAGCCCTTTTGCTTTAATTTAGTCCTCTCCTTCCCTGCACCCCATCAAGTGACTTCTAATAAATGACTGAATAAATGCATTCAGATAGTGCTGTAATGGAGAAAAATTCAGTGTCTAATGAAGAGATTGTTCCTACCCCGGGACTGTAAAGATGAATGATGGTGACTGTGGTTTGAAAACTCCTTTTAGTTTAAAATATTGCTCCTTCGTAAGGAAAAAAGAAAGCACAAAGGGGAAAAAAAAAAAAAGCCCAAACAATTCTGTATAGTTTTTACCAGTCAGGAGCTGCTTGCACACAGAACAGAAACTGTCGCAGCCAAAATTGCTTCATATATCACAGCCCAGCACCAGGCAGATAATGGGAGAGCCAGTTCTGATCAGGGACTGATTATTGCTCCATGCTCCGAGCACTGATGTGCAGACAACTGACTGCAGCTTGATTTCCTTGAACTGGATTGATCTTTCCAGGCTGAAATTAAGAATGTGATCACCCTGATGAGGTGCCGTCCTGAAGGAAAATTCCTAAAAGGAGCCAGTCCTTCCTCTCTCACACTTGAATTTTCTGTTTGCAATAGGGTTGTCTCTTTTCTGTAGCTCTGGGTGCTTAAAGGGAAAAAAGAAAAGGCTTTTTGTCTTTACCTGTTACTGACAGACATCAAATTATCTCAAGATCATCTTGGACCTGATGGAAATCTGTGCTCAGACCCGTTACCAGATTGCAGAAATAGGAGGCAGAGCAGAGGGGATTATGATGAGATCATTTACTTTGGTGTCATTTTGCTCTCCCCCAGCTCATCCAACGTGATCCTGAAGCACCCACACTTTCCCAGGCTGTGTGTGTGTGTGTTTGCTGATCCCACAGAATGTCCCTTTTCCCAACATTTTTGTCATTAGGAGTTTCAAAACAGGGACATTTCCCACTGGTGCAGCACCAGCCAGGCAGGATCTGCAGGGACAATCACAGCACAGTGACAAGAGCAACAACTAAATCCTGTCCACTACAAGAGCTGTGGCCACCTCTCCTCCTTATTTATTTTAGAGTCTCAGAAAGGACAGAAAGTTGGGAGAACCCCGGGTTTGCCCACATTTGCCAATTCCCATGTGCCTGTTACTAACATTTCCCTGCTGCAGAACAAGCCCCAAGCTGGGAAAGGCATCCAGTGGCCACAGGATCACAGGAGAAAGCAAATAACACAAGAAAAGCCCTGCACTGATGAATCCCCTGCTGCTCAGACAACAACAAGTCAAACTTCCACCTTTCATGGCTAAAGCAGCACATTAAAATTAATTGAATGAGCCTCAACTTCCATGAAAAGGATGTTCTGTGTCTGTTCATCTGGATCCTTGCTTCCCTCAGAGATGCTTTTTTGGTGCCATGAATCCAAATTCAGGCTGTAAATTCTCCTTGTTGTAAAGCACAGTGAGACGCAGACCCAGGGATCTGCCAGAGTTTGTTATTGAGTTTGTAATGTGCAATTGTGGCGATGATTATAATATCAGCAACTGGATTTCATCTGTCCCCACACATCGAAACAGGCGAGCTGAAATGAGCGGTGACAGGAAAATGGTCTTGTTTGCACATAAATCCTTTAATAACTAGCAATTTCAGAAAGAGAAAAGTAGGAGAAAAAAGAAGTTGAAGGACAAAGAACTCATATATTAAATCCTACACTGAAGTTAAGTCTTAAAAACCGTATCATTAAGGCTTTCAATGTGCCTTGAAGAGTGGTAAAAGCAACCAAAAAGGGTTAATTCTCCCCCTAAATCTCTCATCCAGCGACCACTATTTGCATGCCTTTTAAGGCAGCCAGGAAATTACATTAATTTCTCTAATGTGTGCAGTGCCATAAGTTCTTTTTTTAATTACAATGATCAAAATATTGCTTAAAATTAAAGGCAGCTGCATTTGTTTCTGACGGATATCATAATTGCAATTGTAAATTGGGAAATGCAATGTTTCCTGGTGCTGCTGTGAGTAATGGCTCTGAAATCATTATAGATAGGTGGATATAAATAAACCAGGAGATCTGTGAAAATAGAGCAAAAGCAAGCTAAAAGGGTAATTAGCTGAGCGAATGGGAACAGAGGAATCCGGTGCTCAAACAAAAAAATTCTAAATATTCTGAGGAGCTCTGTGACTGTATTCATATCATGTCGGGGAAAAAAAACCAATCCAAAAGGGAGGGAAAAAAAAAACCCAAAGAAAAAGAATGAATTTGAGCTCTGAAGGTTCTTTTGCTGTCTTTATAAATTCTTCCCCATGAGTGAGAATGGCACAGAGCCCGATTCCTGTGGGTTTTTCCTACCCTTGGGCCTGACTGGGAGCATTGCTCTCATCTCGTGCTGATCCCTGCTTTTCCCTGAGGATCAGCAGGTGGAAAAGTGGTTGGTCCTGGGGCTCTGAGGCTGCTGGTGATGAAAAGCCAAGTCGCATCTTTAAACCAGCTCCGGGGAGGATCGGCTCCCTCTTCTCAGGGAATGTGAAGCCATTTTTGGGCTCCTTGCCCCAGGGCCATCCCAACCCAGGATGCTGCTGCCCTCCAGGAGAGGGATGGAGCTGTGGAAGAGCTGAAAATACTCAGAAAAAGCCCTGGAGCAGCCAGCAAGGTGCAGCTGAGCCCTTTATGTGTGCCTAAAAGCCCTTCCAGAACAGGAGCCAACTCAGGACGGGTGTAAATCCAGAGGAATGCGCTGCCCATCACTTTGGGTTTTTTAGGGAAAAGAAAAATGAAGTTTTCTGGATCTGAGGCCCGGGCAGCTGGGAAATGGCCGGCTCAGCAGCGACATTTATCAGCAGGCCCTGAGATATAACAGGCAATCACACTCCAGCTGGTTTCCCATCAATAAGCAGGGATGGAATATTAGTAACAATTCCGTGGGATTCGGAAGGCAAACACTGGAAAAAAAGGGGGAAAAAAAGAGCAGTTGCAAACGGGAGAGCTCAGCCTGGGCTCCCTGCTCTGCTAAACTCCCTTCTCCAACAGCTCCAGGTGGTGCTGCCATGCTGGGAGTGGTGGAATGGACGGATGAGTCAGGGAGGAGAGAAACAGATGGAAAAGGGGAGCAGTCGACAGCTGTACAAACCCCTGGAACATCCCCAGATGGAGCAGCTGACCACGGGGCTGGAATTGTTCCTAGCACAGGCAGGACACAGACATCCAACACTGGCTTGAGGATACTTCCTAGAGATAAAATTAGAGGCACAGGAAACAGAAGACAAAGATTAAGAAATAAAAATTATTATTAATAATAATAATAACAATAAAACAGGTGTGGAGCTCTGGTGCTCTGGGACAGCCCAAACTTGGCTTTCGGTGTTGTGCCCACAAAATCTGCAAGCACAAGTAGAGCTGAAATCATGGAACATCTGCTGAAAACATGCATGTCCTTGCATGTGTGAGAAGGCACTTTGAGCTTAATTGGAGCTAAACCAAGCACCAGAATTTGACTATCCGGGCAAAATTCTGAGAAAAGCCAGTCCATCCCATAAAATTACCAAGAAACTCCTTCCCTCTGCTCTGGGCAAGAGCAGAAGCCTGGAGACTTCTCAGGCTTCATTAAAGACGTGGGGATCATTATTTTCCTTCTTCAGCTCGTAGAATCACCTCCTGAAAGGATCTTTTGGCAGCCAGAAAGGAGCCTAACGAGGACAGTGACCGATGGGAGGGCCTTTGTGGGTTCTATAAACACTATTGATTTTCACATTCACAGAGGAATGAATTAGATGCCAATTGTGTATGAACTGAGCCCCTGTCTCCTGTGCTGTGAGAACAGAACTGCAAAACACTGGGTGCCCCTGAGGAAAGGAAAGGTTGGGGAGGGAGGGAGGGAGGGAGTACAGATGTGGGATTGAAAAGGTTCTCTCCGGTTTAGTCCCCTGCTACTGTCAGCCAGTGCCTTAGGAAAGACCATTTCCCAGGTAATCAGGTTGATGTTAAACCATGAGGAAATGGATTTAAACTCCATGGTCATAGCTGGTTGCTGTCTAATCTCAGAATTTCTACCTAAAGGGGACCAGAAGAGAGAGAAAATGGTGGGTACTGAGTGAGTAAAGTGAGAACGGGCCCCTCTCTGCTCCACAGGACTTGCACAAATCCAGCTGTACATTTACACCCTCGCGCTTGACAGATGGCAAAATAGACAAGCAGGCATCATCTCTGTGCCAGTCACAAGGAGCTCACCCTTCCAGGGCTTCAAATCTGCTGTTCCAGGCAGTCCTGGCCCTCTGGGAGCTGCAGGGATGTGGAGGTCACAGGCAATGACAGGATGCTGAGACCCCAGAGCCGTGACAAATGACACAGCCCCGTGTCACAGAGCTCAGTCTCCTGCTCTAACCCATCATCACCACGACAGAGAAGAGCTCAGACCCTGGAGATGGGGGTGGTTTAATCTCCTGCAGGGCTGTAACAACTCTGAACCCCGTGTCTAACATCACTCAGCGTGACTACTTAATTACAGTAATTAGGGAGCGTGGTAGGAACCTGTGCAGTGTGAGAAGGAGGGACTGCACTCAGGACATGGATTCCCTGCCGGTCAGGTCCGTCAGGAAGCGATCCTGCCCCTCCCTTCCAGCTCCTGGGCTCAGGTCTGGGACTGGGGAGCCCTGTCTGCTGAGGAGCCCGAGGCAGGGCATGCGCAGCTTCTCCTTGTTCCTCCTTCCCTGCCATTCCCAGCTCTGTTTTCACTCTCCAAAACCAGTGAAAGATCACTCCTGGCTGCTCTTGAGGAGAAGGGCAGGTGCTGGTTAATTAGAGAGGTGTCCCTGGGAGGGGAGGAGGTGACACCATCACCCCCAGGAGAGTGGAAGTGCTCATCACCTCCGGGTCTCAGGGAATGCAGGTGGGATAAACCCTCCAGCCTGGCAAAAGGCACGTGGAGAACTGGCACCCGCCACTGCTGGCACCCCAAAGGCATGGCCAGGATGGCCTTTCCAGCCCATGGCACTTGGAGGGAGTGCTTGGACACCCCTGAAGTAGGTGTGAGGTGTCTCTGGAGAACATCTCACTCTTATTTCAGCCTTCTGAGCGTGTTGCCTTAGCTCAGGCAGAAAATCCTCTGTGTCCTGTGCTGGGAGCGACTTCCAGAGGCTCAGGGCAGCTCTGCACCAGACGTGGAGCTGGATCTCCTGAGGTACCAACCTTTCCCCACATCCTGCTGCACCTTGGATCACCCTGCCTCGAGCGCTCCCTCGGCTGCTCCCGCTCTGCTCGTCACACCTGCTCTCCCCTGAGCTGTAACAAACCACATTTCACACCAGCAGCACTGACCTTTCCAGTGCTCCCGGGGCTCAGAGCCGCCCCCCTGCCTGCTGTGACACCCCTGCGGTGGCACACACCACTTTGGTCACACTTGAGCGCTGCTGAGCGTGGCCAAGGCAGACATGGATTAGGACCTGCCCCCAGCCAGGACAGAAATAATCCTGACCCCACAACGCTGCACCGAGGAAGAACCCTGGCTCTGACTTAATGAACCGTAAATTCCAGCTTAATGAGTTTTATGCTGAGGAGAATAATTAATGTAATTAGTAGTGATATGAAAATGATGGCACTCAAGCCTGGATTACGAGGGGGAGGGGAGGCTGGGGGTGGGAGGCAGTTTGGAGAAAGTTCATTCCGTCTATGGTGCTGTTCCCCCAGAGGAGAAGGGCTGGATGCGTTCTTGGCAGCCTTTAAAACCTCACCTCCCATCTGCCATAAAGGGGAAGAAAATAGAGCATGACAGTAGAGGGGAAAAAAAAAATAAAGAGCTCAGCCTGGCCTGTTTGCGGCAGGGATGTGAAATCTTCAGTGCAGCCCTTTCCTGTGCTGGCCTTGGATCTGCAGCTCCCCCGCCCCACTCTGAACATCCTCCACCCTCCATGGGGCCTCTATTTCAGTTCTAGGAGAAAATATCTTTATGAAGGTGATTAGATGGTAAAACAGCAGCTCTTCACCTTACACTACATAAGTACCAATTTACTTATCCTGTGTAAGTGCTTTGATAGGTTTGATATATTTAGTGCAGTCCAAGAGCTGTATTTTAGTTTTATACATATGAATAGGTGCATAAATTCCTGTACAACCATAAAATGACCCAGCAGGAAGTTTTCTGTTCTGACTGTGGCACTGATCAGACATCCAGCACTGGAGAAAGGGACCACAAAACTCAGCGCTGACCCTGACAGCCCCGAGGAAATAAAAAAGGAGCTGGAATGGATGCGTTTCCCAGCACCTCTGTTGGAGTGGGCAGCTTCCACCTGTGCAAGGTGCTTCTGATGCCACACTGGGGCTTTGGGTGATTTTTCAGCTCTGATGCACCACGTTTAGATGGGCATTGGTGGCTGTCTGTGGGCAAATGTGTTAAAAACCGCCATGCAGGAGGTAAATCCAGACTCTTCTCCCCTTTCTGGGAAGTAAGCACAGTCCTGGGGGGAGATGCCACGTTCCAGAAGTACAGGATAAACTCGTCTTTGTGCAGACTGAGGGGAGCATTGCCAGCACTCTGCTCCCACCCTCCTGTGTGATATCCTGGCCCTGAGGAGAATTGTGTCTCTCCTTGATATTTATGAGGAACCGCCCAGAGGAACACCGGAGTTCTCAGCAGAGTTGTGTCAGCTTCTCTCCCACATCCCAATAAACCCTCCCCAGTAATGACCAGTTTTGGCTGCTGCTGGTGTAGGCTGCACTCAGGCCCTTTCACCCTCCCTCCATGAACCCCCCCACCCCATCCCATCCCTCTGCCATTTGCTACCCCAAATCCGTGGCTAAATTGTTCCAAAAGGCCTTTACCCAGAGGCAGAGGCTCCACCCTTGTGCAGTGCAGCTTTGTTGTTAAGAAGTATCCTGGGGCTTTTTCGTTCTCAGAGTTAGTGCTAAAAATTCCATCTATAAAGGGTTTATTGATCAATTGTGTCTGATAGGGAACCTCCTGAGGAGGTTCTGAGTGTTCAGCTGGGCTGGGCTCACACCCTGATCCCCCTGGAGTGCGGGTTCAGTGTCTCCCTGCCTCTGGAACCGGGACTGAGTGCCTGCACAAGGAAATCAGGCCACTGGCATCAGAAGTGGGCTGGAGAGGAGGAGGAACCCCCCTTTTCTTTCCCTGAATAGCTGCTGGCCCCGAGGGCTGGCTGTTTGTGACTGATTCTGTCCCACCCACATGCAGGGGGAGGCTGGGAGGAGGATTCCCAAACAAAATGAAGTGAGACTGGCATCTCTTGAGCATCGTAATTGCTCCGGGGGCAGAGCTAGGGCAGCAAAGTGCAGCAGAAATCGCCTTGGAGGTCACTGAACCCTGCTCCTCTGCTTACCTGTG
This sequence comes from Dicrurus megarhynchus, assembly GCA_013399195.1. Classification (NCBI taxonomy): domain Eukaryota; kingdom Metazoa; phylum Chordata; class Aves; order Passeriformes; family Dicruridae; genus Dicrurus; species Dicrurus megarhynchus. The sequence continues at coordinate 899,524 of VXAD01000591.1, forward strand.
AGTCCTGTGTCCCCTGTGCTGCAGGCAGAGAGGGATGCAACAGGAAAAGTGGGATATTCCAGTCCTGAGGAGCCTCTGGAACAGGCAGTAACTCCTGGGAGAAGGCAGGAGTGTGTGTGGCTATGTTTTGGGGGGTGAAGTGCAAGGGATGAGGGATGTGGGGGACAGCTCAGCAAGAAGGCAGCCCTGGGAGCAAGGCAGACATCAAACACCCCACACAGGTCCCACAGGCAGGACAGGAGTTGCTGTAACTCTTCAGCTCACTTTTATTTAAGTTCCGTGATCAGTCTTTTCCATCTGCAAGAGCTCTGGTGTCAGTGCCACCAGCACATGGAACAGAAACCGTGACATTTCACCCTGCTAACAGGAAGAACAGCTTCATCTTAGAGGTCTTTCCAACCTAAATGCCTCTCTATCCTACCATACCAGTTCCTCCCATGCACTGCCAGCCCACTGGATCCCACTCCACCAGTTTCCAGTTGGACTCGTTCAGCAGTCTACGCCCAAGGTTGCTGGATGGCTCAGCCTCCAGAGCAGGGACCTTTTAAAGTCAATTGGCACCGTGTCAGCAGGAGAACACCTCCCCTTGGCCCTGATTTCAGCACCTGCAGCTCCCCCCAGGCATGGGCAGCCTTATCCTGGAGCAAAGTGAGGATCAAGCCTGTGGCAGCAGGTGCAGGGAAGTTTGGAAGGAGCCATTGGGCAAACGCTGTGCGGCCGTAGGGAAAGGGAGCGAGGAATAAGAGCCCTGAATCAGAACCATTGCCAAGCACAGATTTGTAAAACCAAAACAGTGGACTCACTATTTCTTACTTCAGGGTTTTCCTGCAGGGTTTTCCCCCTTTTCCTAGGGTGCAAAGGAACTTGGTGGCGGGTGGCCAGTCCCTCTTGCCATTTTTTTGAGATCAACCCAGCTCTTCAGGAGAGGCAAAGAGAACCAAGCCATTCCTGGACTAAATACATGTGCTGGCACAAGTCAAACTGCTGCTTTGAAGTGAGGCTTCTCCTGCCTTTTACCTTTTTAAGGAGGATTGAAATCCTTTTGCTTTGCTGCAAGCCCAGTAAAACCCTTTGTGGCAGACTTCTGTGGGCAGCTCAGATTCAAAGCTGCACAAGGCAAGCAGAGTTTCTCTGTAGTGCTGCAGTTTGTATCCCTGCCTTCCCCTTCCTCGTCAAAGGATCTTCATCCCAGACATGGGCAGCAGAGAAAACCACCTGCAACGTGTTCTCTGCCTCTTCTGGCAAGCAACCATTTTGTCTGGCTTCCTTCCTCTTTCTTTCTGAACATATTCCACTTCTCATTTAAATTCCTCGATCTGTCTGAAACCGCATCAGGTGAAGGCTCCAAATCAAACCACAGCACAGGCAGCACTCTGCTATTCCAGGCATGCAGGTAGGGAAGTTTGGAGTGGATTGTTCCTTGCTTTTTCCTCGTGGTCAGTGGTGCTGGGTTGATCCCAGGACGTCAGAGACCCGTGGGTTTTCCAGCACCTCCTCACCTTTCCGAAGAGAGGGAGCAAAGGCAGATTCAGCAGACTTCAGCATGGGGTGAGTGTGGTGGCTGTGCCTTCAGTTCAGAGCATGCCCAGTTTCCACCTCTGTGGTAACCAGAAATTACCCAAGGTGTGTTGGGGAGAAAACCAGAGGGAAAAATGCATTGTGTGAATGGAGACATGGAGCACTGGAGTCCTTTGGTGTGAGGGAACGAGTGGCTGAATCCTGCGGAGACTGGCAGAGGAAATGTGAATCCAAATGGTTCCAGAAAGGCTTGCATCAGTCAGGGCTGACAGGGCGGGATTGAAAAGTCGTGTGGAGTGCTCTAAGGCTGTGTCCTGATGACACTCCCCTGATCCTTTGGGAATGAGAGTGCTCCGTGCACCGGCACGTGGCAAAGCTGCTGCTGCCCATTTCAGCTCGGCCAAAAAATGCATCAGAAATGCCCCTTCATCCACTCCTCAGCCAGACAAGCACCCCCAGGCCGCTCAGCTGATGCACCCACCTGTCATTTCACCTCCCAGCAGGAGAACACCTCTCCAGGCGCAGCAATTCCCCCCACAAACCTTGTCCTTGTGACCAGCCACCGTCCTGTCTGGCAGCGTGCACTGGGGAAGGGGTGGGAAGGGCTGGGGGTGTTTTTTGCCATTCAGGGGCCTGGAGGATCCATGCATGAGGTGTCATCCCCCACAGGGCTGTGCTGCCTGACTAACCAGAGTATAAACTCCTCTCCCTCGTCCAGATGTGTTTGTCAGCCTGCAGGGAACCCACGAGGTAGAGTGACACAGATGTGCTGCTGTGGGGGGGAGGAGGAGGGACAGACAGGGTGAGGCTGGGGGCAGGGGGGGACACAGAAAGGGCAGGGAACAGCCAGAGCTGCTGAGATCCAGATACACAGAAATAAACGGGTGGCACGGCAGGAGCTGGGCTGGGACATCTGTGTGGTCACACCTCCCCTGACAGGGGTCTGTCACCTGCTGGGAGTTTCATTTCTCACGTGCACGAGCAGCACTGACAGGATTTGGGTGCCCGGGCAGCAGGATAATGGCGTGGTGCCCACCTCTCCCTCCCACATGCCCTTAGCTCGAGCATCCTCACATTTTCCAGAGGGATTTTAATGTCTGCAGAATGCCAAACTCCCAACCTGAGCCAAAGGAAAGGAAATGCCCTCTGGCCACAAAGCTTTATCCCCTTGTTCAGAACCATTCCAGCCGTCACCTCTTCCGTGCCATGGGTGGAACGGGTGGAAGTTATCCCTGAAGCCAAGCTCTTAGGCAGGATGTTCATTCCTCGTCCTCCTCTTCCTCTTCTTTGCTTTTATATACATTGAAGTGGATAGCGATATTTATTTTTTGTTTTCCTCTAATACAAGTGAACACAAATGTGATGTGGAGATAAATTCCCTTCTCTAAAACACTTTGTGGTCACAGGAATGTACACGTTTGGATTTACACACCCACACACATTCCAATATCAAAAAAAGGTGTAGTCCCAAAACTAAGATGCTTTTATAAAAGTTAAAAGGCCAGATTCCTCTGTTGGCTTTTATCCTTCATTAAGAGCAAGGAGATTACCTGAAATCCTGATTTATTCTTCATATTCTGCCTGAGTTAATTTTAAAATTCCAATCAACAGATGCAAGGAAGAGAGGGGGAAAAAGCTCGTGGGGGGCCACGTTAGGCTTTGAAGGAAAATTAGAGAGAATGTTTTCCTTTATAATTATTTTCTCCTTTGGGTTTCAGGTTATCAGACCTGTTATTTAAAGGATGCTTTCTCCGAATGTGTTGACTCCAAAATATGTCCCCTTTAAAAGAGTCAATCCAAGAGATTGGGAGTGGGAGCAGGAAGGGAAAAGGACAGAAACAAACCGCCTAAACCAAGTCCTGATCTCTATTTTTGGGATGGTTTTGAGCATCTTTCATTATAAGCATCTTATGATTTGGTTCATCAATCTTGGCTGTTTAGCTCTTCACAACGGGGATTTTCTATCCCCACTTCCGAGGGGGAAAAGGAGCAGGGGAAAATAAAAAAAAAAAAAAGGACATAAAAAGCCACAGCCTCAGATTTGAGCACTGGCTGTGCTGTAAAACCTCACACAAGCTGGAGCGAGGGCTGTGGAGAATCCACAGCCGGCTACTCCGGTGCAAAGAGTGCGGGGACGGACACAGGGGAAAAACCTACGGGTTGGGCACATCCCATCCACCACAGGGCAGCTGTCACCCACAGACACATGCACACACAGAGCCAGGAGGAGAAAAGAAAGGTGCAGGTACTGGAGGAGACGTGGGAGAAGGCAGAGTGTTCCCTTGAGCATTAGCAAGCCAGGCAGACACTTGGAACTAATCATGGCAATTGCACCCAGATTTAAAATCAATCAGTAAAATGAGCAATGGCAAAGGGAGGGGGGCTTGAAGGCCTTGGTTGTTGAGCGACAGGAGAGGTGAAAACCATGAGTTTCTTCCTTATTTTTTTTTGCCGTGTTGACACTTTAAACATACTGTTCCTTAGGACAGATGTAAGGAGCCCGGGAGCCGGGAGGTGGGCAGCAGAAGGAGATGTCGGAATGGTGAGGATAAAGATCTTGTGGGAGGTCTGACAAGGGGGCATAGACATGAGGGATCTTCTCCAGATATCGATCTTCATGTGAGTAACAGCGGGTCAGGTAATCACTCGCATTCGATATCTCTGAGTGACACTTTCCAAAGTTCTGCAAGTAGAGACAAAAGTCAACGGGTGAAAACTCCGGGATCACCGGCCAGAAAACACACACAGCTCTTCAGTTCCTTGCTGAGACACACAGAGAGCAAGCAGGGTGGAATGTTAAACAGTTCACCGAGCTCGCTGCTGCAGGAAAATGGAAAGCCAGGTGATAAATCCTCACACTGCAAAGGTTTTGTCTGACTCCCTGAAATATCCAGATCGTTGATGAATATGGATGGATGGGGCACGGTTTGTCCCTTGTCTGTAAATACTCTGCTCTCTAGACAAAACAGGCAGCCAGCCAAGGAAGGGCAGTTTATTTTCACGCTTTCTAACTCTTTCCACACCTGAGTTTTGGAAAAGCAGTGCTTGAAGGCGTCATTAATCGAAGCCAGGCCCGTGCTCTTCCATTTAAAGGGCACATGTGTCCCACCGGGGACTTGGGATGCAAAATAAGGTTAGTGTGCCTGATGTTTACGTGGGAGACAGGAGTGCTCGGCTTTACCTGTGTGAACAGCTCCCCGGGAAGCCTCGGGGCCGGCTTGGTGAGTCAAATCAACTGCAGAGAACACAAAACTACTTTCGAACCCGAGGCTGCTCTGTCGGTCCCGTGGTTTTGCCGGGGTGTGTGTGGCTGCTTTGCTCTCCTGGGGTTTAGGGAGCATCTCTCCCCCAGCCCAGGGCTGCGGCTCCCCAGAGGGTGGCAGCACATGGGAAGGATTCCTCCCTGCTCCCAGAGCCTTTCCTGCTTTGGGAACCCTGCAGGATGACCCAAGCGGGACGGACATTTAGCCAGGCTGTTTTTAAAGCCAACCTGCGCTCAGGGGCACTCGCCCGGAGATAATTTCTTCTCAGAGAGGGAGCAAACAGCGCTGGAAAACACTCTGATGGCTGTGGTTTCAGCGGGGGCTGTTTGAAGCAAGCAACCTGCCCTTGAGTCCTTCCTTGTTCCCTTTCAAAATCCCAGGAACAGTCAGTTTAGTGGAAAGGACAAGGGTCTGGCCCTCAGGAGGAAACGCCTGAAGGAACAGAACAACCCACTCGGCTCATCTGCTGCCAGCTCCTGGATGAATATTTCACCAGGACGCTTGACAAAAAAAATCCTATAGAAAACAAGGTGTTGAGAGTAATTTATTGATGGCTCAGGCCGCTGGGAGAGGCACGAAGGCAATTTTGGGAACAGCCTGGCTGAGCCCAGTGAAGGAAAGTTTGCCTGAGCCCCAGGGAAACAGCAGCAGTGCTGAGGTCAACCTCACTTCCATTTCCCTTCCACTGGCAAAAGTGTTCATCCTACAGACTGAGCTTTTAGAAGTCAGTGGTGGAGTTGCTGTGCTGGTATCCTAAACCTGGGAAGGCCATTCCCACAGTTTTGTCCACTTTAGCCTTTTAATTGCCGAGTGAAAATGTGGACAAGTGCAGCATTAGAGCTCTTTAACTGGAGGAACCCAAGCCAGGGGCCATGAAAAAGCCCCACTAACTCTACCTTAACCTTAAATAAATGTTTGCTGTTCTTCTGATGGCCCCAGGTGATAAAAAGAGATAAAAAAGGGCTCACAGATAGGGAGAATGGGATGTGCGAAGCCCTCTCCCTGTACAGTCTACTCTCACACTCAACAGAACCCTTTTCCACACCTGCAAGGGGGAAAAAAACCTGCATTTAGCCTGGCTCTCCTCCTGCTTTATAGAGATCATTAATTTTCTGGGTTAAGCTAACCTGGAAGGGAAGTTGTCTTAATTACAGAAATTTAGTGAGACATAGCAGGCGAAGGGGGTTTCTCGTAATTTGTTATCAATTAAGTGGGAGGGGAGGTTTGTGTGCTTTTTGAGCATGCAAGAGAAAAGCAGAGGCTGTGATAGTGCTGTGTGCAGCTCTTGTGGACAGAAATGTCTCCTAGGAGAGAGACCCTCAGGTACCACAAGAGGAAGTTGAGCTGGGTGTGATCGGGGGACAGCAAGAGGGGCTGTCTGACACTCTTTATGGGCTGGCTGGGACAATAGCCCGGGTCAGGAAAGCGTTTTTCTTCCTGCTCATCTCCCAATTAATGTGGCCACGAGACAGGCACCCATGAAGCACTGCCAAAGACGCCAAGTGCACTTCTGTCAGCACTTCTGTTTGCACAGGTGAGGGCAAACAAATCCTTCTTTTCTTGCTGGCCCCTGTTTTGTGCTCACTCCTCACAGGTGGGGGCAGCTGGAGAATGTCAGGGCCAAAGGAAGGGAATTCCCTGGCTCCTCTTGCCTTTCCTCAGCACCTGAACCAGGAGTTGCTCTGCTCCTGCTTCCTTCCCTGAACTCATTTCTAAGTGGTAAAAGGGAGAAGAACAAAACCAGCCTGGTGTTTTTTAACATATTTAGCAGCCGGTGCCCTTTGACTTCCTTCCCCAGTCCCACTGTGACTTTTCCCCAATCTAATTTATCTTTAACGAAGTTTGAAATTAAATTAGGGATAATGAACTAATTAAATTGAACTGGCACACGATTCTACCACCTTACCCCACCTGACTTCTCCCAGTTGCCTTTGTCTCCAGCATGACTCCATGCAATTCTTCATTATCTGGGTTACACCCTCCCCTCTCAGTTTTATTTTCAAGAGCTTGATTAAAGGGGATGTCAGCAATCTATCCATTTCAGACAGCCTGGCAGATTACCTTTAAACAGGCTTTATTTGATTGAATTAGGGAGCTTTCATTTCTGCCATGACTTATTCTCAACCCTTCTCCATCCCTCCACACCTGATCCCATCTTTTCTTCTGTTTGCAGAACACCTCTTTGGGTAACAGGAGGTGTGCAGCAGCTGACCACGTCCTGTACTTTTATTCATCTCAGAATAATGAGGTCTTACTGGTCTGAAAGTGAAAAATTCCTTCTCAGTGACCCAAGCACTTCTCTGCTATGTTTTTTGGGAAATCTGAAGATTTTACAGGTTGGAGTTGGATGGGTGATGGTTTTTTCTCTGCTTGGCCAAGCTCAAGGCAAACACATTTTTGCACTCATGGAATGTTCTCACCTGTATTTCCTGGCTGGGAAAAGCTCCTGCTGCTCAAAACCCCTGAAATTTTGGGCTGCTACTACCCTGACCCTGCTCAATCTGTTGGTTTTGAATTTTGGGATGCAGCACAAGCTGGTGGCCAGGAAGAAGCAGCTCTGTTGAGTGACAGCCACACAAGGCTGCTGTCCCACTGTGGTGCAGCCAGTGCAGAGGCTGCAGGTGTTTGGGGACAGAAAATACACAGGGAACCAAAAAAAGAAGCTTTTCCTCCTGGTGTTGGGAGCCTCACACCCTCTCCTCCCCTGGGTCTGGAGTCCCTACTCGGGGTATTCAAGCTGGTTTTCCACTTCCAAGTATGGCCATGATTTTAGGTATCCCTGGGCGTGTTCCTGCTCTGTTTGAGGCTTTATCTGTGAGGGAGTTTTTGGATAATCCCTGTCCTGAGTGAAGAACAAACGTTGATGTGTCAGGGATGAGCAGGAACCAGTGGTCCTGAGCCTGGCCTTCTGTGAGGACAAAACTGAGGGCAGGTGGGACAGAGGGACTCGCCCCTGGGTTCAGGAAATAAAAAGATGGAGCTGAAATTCCCAAAGTACAGAGCAAGGACCTATGAAGAGGGGTGCATTCAGACACATGCAAGTATTAATTATGCAGCAAACTTGCTCAGAACGTTGCATTCCTTCTCACAGCATGCTTCTCTCTTCCCCTGCTGCCTCTGGTACGTACCTGGTCCGTGTTCCTACAGCGCCTCACACCATCAATCACCCCAAACATTTCCCTCCTCGCTGTTTCTCTCCCAAATCCTCCTCTCCACCCTTTTGGAGTCAAGGCAGGGCTGATATCCTCATTTAAAAATGGGAAACTAATAATGAGCCACCTCTTTGCTTTATTTCTCCTGCAGTTTGGAAATGGGAACCTGAACCCTGGTCACTGATTTGTTGTGTTTCTGATTCAAGTCTGATGGTTTCCAGCTATTCTTGCCACAACAGGGACAAGAAATTCCCAAGCGAAACTGAGAGCCAGGGTGTGGGGAGGTGAAGGGGGAGGAAATAATTAAAAAAGCATCAAAAAAAAAGAAATTGCCCTGATCTGTGGTGTGTCTTAGCAGAGAGATTACACCTTCAAAGCGCCATATGACTGGCTTTATTTTTACTTCAGAGAGACTGGGAGGATTTCCAAATTTGGATTTGGAGGATTACTGTCCTTTTGCTGACAATAAAATTCCCCTCCCCGGGGAGGACGAGGCGAGACCTCCCAAGATGGATTAGGGAGCTCTTGCCTTGTTTGGAGCAGTGGGAGCAGCCCAAGAATCTGTTGGGAACGGGAGGTGAGGACACGACGGAGAGTGGCTGGTTCAACCACCCCTTCCTCAGGGCTGGAATTCTCGACCCAGAGAGGATGCAGGAGGCTGGGGAGTGCCTGGGAGCTGCCCAGCCCCTCTGTCTGGTGACAAACAGCCCCCCACACGCAAATGGAGAGAAGGAAAAACCAAACCAGTCCAAAACTTACTGTCCACTCTCGCTCGTTACGTCTACGAAGACCTTGATCCTCATTCTGGGAGCAGGAGTGGGTGAGACACCGCAAGAGAGAGAGGTTACGGATCTGCTCCGGCCGGGGCTGCTGCAGACACTCACCTAGGAGGGCTTTAGCTACGGCAGGGGAACTACAGGGCTGCTTCCAGCACGGGAAAACCAGGGAAACAGGGATAGAGGCAAACCGGAGCAGCCCCCTGCACACCTGGCCCCCAGGTGTGTGTGCTGCACCCTCACCCACAGAGTTCCTCATCTCAGGGAGACCCTGAGCAACAGGATCGTCCAGGGGGGCTGTGTAAAAATGCCATTCTCCTCCTGCTTATCCTCATTTCCTTCCTTCCCTTTAGCTTCTCCAAGCTGTCCCTCTCCATCCCCAAGCTGCCGCTTCTCCTGAGCCTCCTCTCATCTACCTGGGGTGATCAGGAGGGATTCAGGGACCTGCAAAGCACCTCTCCATTTGCTGTCTGCCTTTTCTCCTCACCTTTCCCTTCCCTCTACACCCACAGCCCCTTCCTGCTGCTGGAAAGGCAGCAAAATAAAGGGGAAGGAGCAAGGCAGAACCTGGAGTCACCACAGCTTCGGGAATACACAGGAGTGAGGGAGAGCTGGAGCCAAGGAGAGGGGTACCAGTGGCATTTCCTTGGCCAAAAACTCTTCTCATCATCCAGCGAAGGTGGGAAAGGAGAGATGTCTCCCTTTCAGGGACCTGGTGGCTTTAATAACTGAGAAGAAGCTGTGATTATGGGGCAAAGGAATGTAGGAAGAGCTGAAGTCACCCCCTTCCACTGAAAAAACAGCATTCAAAGGGCCACTGGAGATGGTCCAGAAAAACCAACAGAGCCCTAATCACTCCCTGCCACAGGACCTGAGCTTGAAAAAGTTTGGTCACACTTGATCAGGAGAACAGGGCTCAGTCTGTGTCTTGTTTTGAGAAGGAGAACACCAAGGGAAACAATCCGTCTCCCTCTCTCCCAAGCATCCAGACTTGCCACCTGCACCAAGGTCACGCCACGCCAGCCCTGTTATTGTCACATGCACAGTCCCTCTCTGCCTGCCTCTTATCCACGGAGTCTCTCAGCTGCAGGAACCTTTAGGTGTTCCCATATTCTCTCACGTCCTCTCCCACCTTGTTCTTTCACACATGCACATATGCTCCATCTTCTCTAGAGTTACTTCCACATGCACACAAGCTCTTCTTCTTTTAATTCCCCTTTCCATCAGCCCCCTTTTCCTTTCCCTCCCCTCCTTGTCCTGGCCTGGAAAAGCTCTCTCATCATCTCTGACTCCTGATTCTGCACAGGTGCTGCAGAAATTCCCCGAACCAGAGCAGGAACTTCCAACCCACCTGGAGCAGGGGGCAAACCCCTGCTCTGACACGAAGCCATGAACCCTCTGCCCCTCTCCCCCATGCCTGGCTGCAGGAAGCAAAGGGAAACACAGCGAAAAGAGCATGCAGAGAGGCAAGGCAAGGCAAAGGCATTCCTGGCAGCACCCCCAAACACCAGGGCAGCGGAGAGAGAGAGACAGAGCAGGCAGGGAGGGACAGACGGGACGCAGAGGGAGCGCTCCACAGGGAGGGAGGGATCCAGGGAGAGGGGAGCGGTGACTTTGAGGGGTGCAGTGAGGAAGGCAGAGTGCCATGTGTACCTTGAGGCCAGAACTGAGGGGAAAGGGCCTAGAGTGACATGCGCTAGCGTAAGTTGGGCTGGATGGTTGCATACTCGACTAGGTCTCCGCCAGCATGGATGGAGGTCCGAGGGCTGGGTGACGCAGCCAGAGCGGACGTGTCCAGCTCTGCATACTGGACATCACAGTCCTTGTTGCCAGGGTTCTGGAGAGAAGAGAGCAGCAAGGCGGTAGGGGGACACGAGGGAGGAGTCGGGGGGAGGTGGGGAGTGAGGACAGAGGGTCCGTGCAGATGGTGAGGGGTGAGACAGGACACGGGGGGTGAAGGGGAAGAAAGAAGAAAAGGGTGAGGAGGGAGGGGAGGAGGAAGAAAAAACAGTTAAAAAGAGGGAGGTAGGGAGGTAATGAATAATCAGTCAGGTAAAATCCCAAATCAAAGCAAAAGTCCCAAAGGCACTGCTCCCCCAAATGCAGAGCTGAGTGACCCAGCCCCGGCTGGCAGCACTCCCAGCCACTGCCCCTTCCCCTGGGGCTGCTCCCAGCAGCATCTCGCTGCTCTCATCTTCCACTGAACCCCTCTGGGATCAGCATTTTCCTCAGCTGGGGCTGGATCAGCGAATTCAAACCTTATCACACGCCTGAGCTCTCTGTTTTGACCCAAGAATTTGGGAGTCATTGCAAACTCAGGTTTGGGGACATGAGTGAAAAGCATTGGTTTGAGTTGTGGGTTTTGGGAAGGAGCTACCCGGAGGGAATGGCTTTAAAGCCAGAACCCCAAAGGCGTGGCCACAGGGGAATGACACTGCTTGGGCACCACTGCTGTTTCGCCCCGGTGTGGGGACTGTGGAGCTCTGGAGCGCCTCGTTTAACGCGAGGCTTGGCTGCACAGCTTGGCTCTGCAGATTAACTCTGCAGCACGGTTTTGTCATTGTAACACGGCCTAAGAGATGCTGAAAGCATCCTCCTTCGGCATGGAAATATTTCTGGGTATTCCTTCACTAAGCAGGCTTATCAGCAAGAACTGCATGAATGGAATATTATCCAATTTGTCTGATCATTCCTACCCAGACATCCTTCTTGCAAATCATAATGGGAGAAGCCTGGAAGGCAGGATGGCCCAGAGAGCTCGTGGCTCAGTGGGGAATAGGGATCACCAGGAGGAGCCTTGGTGCCAGCAACCACGGTGTGAAGGGGATCCTGGCTTCTTGCCCCGTGGAGTTTCTTTAATCCTCACTTTTGGGGCTGGTTTCGGTGCAAGCATTAGCCAGGCATCTGCTGAGCCTCTCTGAGAGGAGAGAGTTGTCTCTTCCAAACAAAACAGCTTTCCAGGCTCTCTCTCCCCTTTCCAAAATGGCTGCACCGCATGGCAATGATGCAAAAGGTGTTTAATTTGAAAGTGTTTCTCTCCTCTTTGTTTGGAAGCATCCTCAGCCACCCACCAGCTGTGGCTGAGCCGTTTTCAGAAGTTTATAGCCCTGCGATGAGCTGGGTGAGTGCCTGCTGCTGGAAGGGGTTGTTCACTCGGTGATTATCCCTGCCTGCTGCTCTGGCCTGTGCCAGGGCTTGGCTCCCTGATCCTGCCCCTCAGCCACGGGGATGAGGGGAATGATGGGGAACGGGGCTGCAGCAGCATTTCTAGCGCTCAGCAAAGCTGGAGGCCGGAGGAGCAGAGGGCTGGAGGTCACCTCTGCCCTGCCCTCGGTGGCCAGATGGCGGTGGCGCGTTGTTGGCATGAAAGCGGCGCGTCCTGTGGAGCCTCTGCTTCGTGTCTGGACCCAGGGCTTGGCCATTTAGGAAAATTAGCAATGCCAACTCCAGCCTCAGACCTAAACCTAGGCCCTGCAGAGCTCTTTCTCCCTGAATTTTGTGTCTCAGTACCTCCCCTGCTCCTGGAGGAAGGCAGATTTAAGTCTCACCTCCTCACTCCCATCCTGTCTACTTTGCCTCGCTCCTCTCCTGCTTTCTCCCCACAGGAGGTGTTTTCTCCATGGATTTCCCTCCCTTTCTCCCACTCTTGGGCTCCCTCCTGCTCCTTGCTGCCTGTTGGGAGCAGAATTTATTTCAATATCAATAATGTGCCTTGTATACAAGGCCCGGCGCTGCCTCACGCCAAGCGCTCGGTGTAAATCAGCGCCATCGGCACCCCGGTAATTGCCCTGCAAACCCCGAGGAATTATTTTGCTGTCTGCAGCAATGAAACTTCCCCTTCTACCTGTGCAAATGGGCCCTGCTGACACGGGCACTAATCACAGCTCTGCTCCTCCACTCGCTCGTGCCTCCACCTCTCTCTGGCTCCTGCTGCCCCTCACACACGCACGGAGCATCCAGCTGACACCAAAGCACTGGCAGAGCATGCCTGCCCGCACCCACACGCCTCAAACACGCTCTCCATCCCCTTCCTGCTCTGGTGTCCTCGCTGTTACCCCGGAATTGCTCAGAGAAATCACTGCAGGCAGCCCCCCCACCCCTCCACCCACTCCTGCAGCCTCAAGTGTCCACGCCGCTGTCCTCGGGCGTTTCGGGGCCGTCAGCTCTGTGTTGGCTTTCCCACAGCCTGCAACACCTAAAAATACATATTCATTCCCAGTTCTGCTCCCTCCTGCAGGTATCCTGACCCTGCTGACGTGCCCCAGCCTCTCCCCTTGTCCTGGTCCCCTGCCAGCACACGTCCACACACACGTCCCTGCACACCCTCTCTGCAGGTTCCTCCTCCACCTGCCTCTTTTATTTTCTCCTGGCACCTCTCCCATTCCCCCCTCCCTCGCTCTTTGCCATCTCTAATCACTCCCTGACTCCCGTTCTAGTGCTGTGAAATCGCCAACCCCAGGCAGTGGCTTTCATGCCGCCTCGTGATAAATCTGGTTTATCCCAAATTATGAGAGGTTTTGCACAATTCATTTAAAGCTGAATGCACCCGCCCCGTTTTCCTGCAGAATCCGCTCCCTTCCGCTCTCATCTTCTTCACTCCCCTCCCAAGCCAAATCTCCGGATGAAGTACAGGCAGAACAAGAATATCCAGCCTTTCTGCTGTGCCTTTCCCTCTCCAGGATCCCAGAACCACAGATATCCCGGAGCAACCACCTGCATCTGCATTTTGAGCACGGTGGGAGCAGGGCTGTGCCAAAGTGAGCCTGGCACAGACCAGGGGTGTGCTTCCCTCCTCATCCTCCAGCTGACCCAGCCCTCAGGTGAAGGATTGGGCAGCTCTTGCTCCATCCCGTGGCGCTGGTTCGGTGACCACCACCATCCCTACTGCTGTTCCCTGGAGGTTCCCGCTCCTCAGAATCCCACGGTGACACGAGAAGGAGGCTTCTGCAGTGCTTTAAGGGTGAAAAAAGTGATGCAGGTCACTTTTTTCCCTGCAGAGAGGAAGGCAAAGCTTGTTCCTTTGCAAAGCGTGGCCGGGCAACACAACCCACCCCTGGCCTGGCTGTGGCAGCACGTCCTGCCTGTGTGATCTGGGAAGAATCCAGCCAAATCAGCACTCCTTGGCAGCCAAGGACACCCTTCTCTCCCTTGCCAGTCCCAAACTCGAACAGCCAGCTGCCTGCCCAAAGGATGCAGTGGTTTAGCAAGGAATGGGAGCAAGCTCCATCCTGCTGCCAGGGCAGAGAGCCAGAGCACGGCGCAGGTACGTGATGGGCGAGCCTGACACGCGCCCGGCCAAGCTGACCAGGGACAGGGCTCATCCACAGCTGTGCCAGGCCCGTGCCAAGGGCTGTGGCAGCAGCTGGAGTGCCCCAGACACCACGTCCTTGCTGCACAGCCAGTTCTTCGTGGGCCAAATGAAACGAGAGCCCCACGGTCTGTCACCTCCTGGCTGAATCCATGGGTGAGGAGCAGCTGGTGCCAGGTGTGGGACATGGAAATGCATCTTCTCCGGCCAGGATTGAGAGCAGCAAACTCTGTTCCCATGGTTACGGAGCAGCAGCCCATCAGGCCCCATCTCACATCGCTAACTCTGCCACTTAATTAACTGACTGCTCGTTATTTCCCAAAATGAGCTCCTCCATCCTCCTGCTTGCCTGAAATTCAGCTTTCAGATGCTTTTCAAGCAGTTGTCTCGCTCCAGCATCCTGTGTTTCATTTAAAACTCAGCAAGGATTAGAAAAAGCCAGGGACCAGCCCCAGGACTGAGGGAGGGCTCCAAGGGGGAGTTTTCCCTCAAGGATGAAGTAAATAGGATCACATCCACCCGGCTCAGCACAGAACTGTGGCTTTTGATTTCCAATGCCCTCGGCACCTGCCTCGCTGCAGACTTGTGCCAGCTAAAGGTCACTGGGCCCTGTCCTTCCATTATCTGCACAGGAACACACCTGGCAGGGTCACGCCGGGGTGAACTGGGTTGTAATTAGTGATGTTGATAAAAAATGACTCCAGTCTGGGCTGATGTTTATGCACCTCTCTCCAGCCAGGGAGTTCACACTGCTGAAGCACCAGGCTGGGCGCGCAGTGCTCTGAACTCCTCGTGACGAGGAGGTCAGGAGAGACCTGAAGGATTTTCATTGGGATATCTTGTCTCCTATGGATAAAAAGACAGAGCATCCCCATGCCACGGGGTGAGGGAGGGAAAGGATATTGTCCAAGGCCTGGGAGGAGGATGGTTTTCTGGTTTCTCATCAAAAAACCACTCAGATCTTACCTGTTTTCTGTTCCCTGCGCCTTTGCATCTCACATTTCCTCACTCCTCGCAAACCAGCCTTTCCCATGTGACTGCCAGCATCTCCTCCTGACCCTTAATCTCTCCCTGCTGCTGCTGCCTCACATTAACATCTCCCCATCTGAGGCTGAACAAATCCACACACCAGAAAAACAACAAAAAAAGGGTTTAAAGAACTTGTTGTTGTCAAGTGAGAGTCAAACACTGGCACGCTCTGCCCTGCAGATAATTGCTTTGTGAAGCTCTCACTGCTGCTTCCCGCAGCTGCAAACTCTAACAGGGGCTCCTTGCAGGAGGTGAGCAGTGGCCAGGGTGGGGTAGGCGGCTCTCAGATAGAGAATTTGGGGTGGGCAGGGCGTTTTACTGAGGGATGACCCATAAGGGCACAGCTCTGGGACCTGTGGACAGCTGAGACCAGAGCGTGGAGGCTGTTTTCCTCCAGGACAGGATAATCCTGGGCTAGGGATGGGGGGGATCTTTCTCTTTTAGGGTGAGAGGTCCTGTGAGCCAGGTGAGGCTGCCACCCTTGTCCTTACCAGTTTGTCACTGTAGGGAGAGGGCTCGGGGGCTGCCATGTCGTAGTAGGGAGTCTGCAGAGGGAACTTCTGGATCTCCTCCTCGTGTTTCATGTTGTCCAAGTGAACGACCTGGAGTGGAGGGGAGAGAAGAGGGATAAGAAGAGCCAGGGTTGTCCTCTGGCACAGCTTGGGGCCGCCTCGGCTTCAGGTGACACCACAGCCAAACGCCAACCCTTTCAGAACTCAATATCCACAAAAGGGGAGCAGCAGAATCCAAGTTACAGCTTTCAGTTAGTGCCAGACTCTGGGAATTCTGGGGGGACGAGCCACAGAGTCATGGAATCATAGAATCATACAACAGTTTGGGCTGGAAGGGACCTTAAAGATAATTTAGTCCCAACCTCCCACTACACCAAGTTGCTCAGAGCCCCATCAGACCTGGCCTTGAAAAATCCGTACTTTCTGCCCTTCAAACTCTAACCAGGGAATTTTTGCTCTTGCAACCCCCATTTCCCAAAATCCAGGCACTGTGGACGCTGCTTGGAATGAATTTTCCATGCCAGAGGCAGGAATTTGCAGGTTTTTACCTGGATGTCTTCTGGAGTCAGGTGGCTTTTCATGTCCTGTTTCCTCTTTGGTGGAGGGGCAGGTTTGTGGGATGGAGGCAGGTCAATCCTGCAGGGAAAGGAGAGGCTGCTGAGCAGAAAGCAGGAGGAAAGGAGAGGCTGCTGAGCAGAAAGCAGGAGAAAAGGCTCTGCTGCTTTGATGTGCCCAGGGGTCTGATTGTGTTTGTCACCAAAGTGCCAATACAATCACACAGATTATCCTCAGGAAGCCCCCCCCCCCGTGCCCTTTGTCTCACCCCCATTAGAATTGTTAATGGAAATCAACTCCCTCCTCTCGTTCTGTGCCTGTTCCAGGCAAATCCCCCCGCCGGACTGCAGATCCCGAGGGTGCAGCTGGGATCCCTGCTTGGGAATGGCATCATCCCACGGGAGGTGGTTCGTGCTATGGCTGGCAGGTACCAGAAAGTGATAACCAGGCAATGCCGGCCCCAGTCTGGCAGTTTATCTGGGATGGCAGCCCTGCCAGGGGCTCCCCAGTAGGAATCTGAATCCTCCTCGTGGGCGTGCTCTGCCAGGCAGGGACATTCATCCCTGACCCTCGCCAGGGATCGGCTTTTACCCCAGAGCACAGGGATTGGCAGCCACGATAATCCCAGCCTGGAGACTGTCTCTGCACATTCTGTTCACATGCACAGATGTGTCTAATCCTTTTACAAAACTTATTAAAACTCTGATCCACTAATTAGCTGGCTGCCCGCCCCCCTCCTCTCCGTGCAGACTCCACCAGATCTGACGGAGATGGGCACCTTCCCTTGGATTCCAGCGTGGGACCGGAATGTGCTGGTGGCAGGGAGGGCAGAACAAGTCCCCGGGGCTCTGTAGAACACTGACTTCATGGCTCTACAGAAAAGAAATGCTATTACCTTCGGGATCAGCCTCCACAATAGAGGCAGCACCTCTGCAGAGCAGGGCACGGCTGTGTTTCTATTCTCAGCTAAAGTGGCTCTTCCCCGAGCCTGGTGGAGGGCCATTGTGGGAAGTGGATTGTCAGAATGCATCTCCATCACAGGCCCGCTGCTGTTGATGCAATTTCACCTTGTGGTGCTATTTTTTTTTTTTGCTTGTGTGCCTTTCTGCCTCTCCTGCCGCTCCCCCGCTCCTCTCCCCGGCCTCTCCCGCTATCCTCCAGTGCCCTCTCTCAAATGGGATTAAATGGAGCACAAAATGTGCCCAAGGTGTAACAACAATGAGGTGGGGGGTGGGGAACATAAAAGCAACCTCTGGGCGCTGGGCTTTCCGTGCCTCCCCTGCGAGGTGGGAAGGGAGGGAGGGGGTGAGGAGCTGGTGACGTGACAGAGCTGTTCAGCAGAGCCCAGGGTGAATGCTCCTGAAGAGGCTCCTGCTGCATAAAGCGACCTCCACACCACTCAATTCCCTGCTGGGATCTGTGCTGCCCTGTGCTGGGCAGAGCAAAGCAAGTCCTGCCCAAGAGGAGCCCCTGTGGTGGCCTCTGTCCCTGCCATGGCCTGAGTTTGTGTCACCCATAGGTCCAAAACTGCAATGCTGGTGGATGTGAACTCTCTCCAGACTCTTTGGGGTGCATTCAGAGGAGCTTGGGGTCTGTCAGAGACCCCTCTCTGATGGCAGGATGTGATTCAGTCTCATTCAGGAGCCTGAAGCCATTGAGGGAGGAGGAACAGGATCCTCTTTACCCATGGAGGGGACAGTGGCACTGAGCCTCTGCCCCAAGGACGTGCCACAGCACACCCAGCACCTTGGGGGCATCCCTGCGCTCCAGCTTCCACTTCAGGCTCGTGATAGGAGCTCAGAAACAGGAGACAGCAGGATGGGAAGCACCAGGAAGCCTCAGGGAAGGGAAGCGGATCAGAGGAATGAGACAGAAACAGCAGGAACACGTTTTGCTGCCAGGTACTCCCGTTGTGCGGGTAGAGGAAGGGCCAGAGGTGCTGTCCCCCATCCCCACAGCACCTGCAGCCTCGGTGGGCAGGGATTCTGCTACTCACAGGTCGTTGTCGGTCTCGGAGCGGTTCTTCTGCTGCCGCCTGTAGACGATGATGACGGTGACGGCCACGCCGATGATGAAGACGGCGGCGATGACGCCTCCCACGATCCCGATGATGCCTCCGGGGGCACTCTGAGGTAGTGGCTTGTCTGCAACACACGGGGAAGCACAGGGGAGAGGGTTAGAACACCAGGAAATCCAGCTGGTACCACCAGGGATTCCAGGAGCAGAGGTGAGGATGAATTCCGAAGCTTTCCCGAGCGTCCCTGTCCAGCAGCTCCATGGAGGGAGCCGGATCCTGTTGAAATGCAGAGCTCAGAGCTCAAGAGGAACAGAAATTGTGGCTACAGTTGTGTCTCCAAGAGTTAAACACTTCCTCACTCCGCTCTGCAATTTCATCTTCAGGTGTTTATTCCTGGATCCGCTTTCCTGCCTTTGTTCAGGCCTCAAAGGAAGAAGGGTTTAGGGAATAAAGGTGCTTCCAAGCATTCATGTGGACCTGCTGCTTGATACTGTTGAAGTATTTTGAAAGCCTTCTGCTGGGCTTCGTCACAGCGTCCTCACTGAACTCCTGGTGCTGCTGAAATGTTCTTAAAATGAGCTAAGGAGCAATGCTCAATTTATTGAGGTGGAGCGAGGGTTTGTGCACCCCAAATCATTCCAAAAATGATGTCCTGAGTGCAGGATTTAGGGGCAGGAGGGAGATAGGCCCAATATAGCATTTCATGCCCTGCTCTGTGACCTGGGCCAGCTCCTTGGTGACAAACACGGGCCTCATCCAAAGGAAACCCATCCCGTGGGCCCGATGGGAAAGCGCTTTGAAACCTGCGATAAAAGGAATTAATTTGCTCTACCTTCCAACCTAATTAAACTTGAAAACTAGCTAATTGGTACTTTGTACTTACAACTCCGGCAGTGATGAAAGGAGGAGATAATTGGGATGGAGGAAGAAGAAAGAGGAGGAGGAGGAGGAAAAGATATTCAGGGGAGGGGGGCAAGACAGGGATGAGGGAACAAGGGGCTTTGTAGAACTCGTCTGTCACATCTAATTTTTGTACTTTTCTTAATGCCCTGGCTACTGGCTGCTCTTGGAGACCAGATTGGGCTCATGGACCTTATTCTGCAACAATTATGGCTTTGGCTACCGCAGTGAGAGCCAGCATCTCCCCTAAACTACCCATCCCCAAGGCCTCGGAATTAGGCCCACTTCCCTGTGCAAAGTAATAAAACAAAATGAGCATGGCTATAAAACATCTGCACACGTTCCCAAACCACACAGGACGACGAATACAGGACTTTTCAGGGTGAAAAACCTGCTTTTTACTCCCACTTCCTCTCCATGGCTCCAGCACTTGCCTCTCCTGAAACCCACCCTGTGCCAGGTGCAATGGCAAAAGGGCTGTGCCGGATCTTTTCCGAGGGAGTATTCCCAGATCTCCCCTCCCAGCCAGCCTTCCCCAGCTCTCAGATTTGCTGCTGTCATCCAGGAGTGAACTGAGGTGTGCAAACATCTCCCTGGGAACCCCCTCCCTGCTCTGGTCGATCCCGAATTGCAGCGCAGAGCTCTGCCACATTGGCCGTGCGGGTACAAAGCACCGGAGCTCAACATCGCTGCCGCTGAGGAATTCGCCCCGGGAATTGCTCTGACACCGACGCCCCATCCCTTTTCCCACACCGTCCTGCTTTTCTCGTGCCAAGCTGCGCCAGCCCGGAGCATCCATCGGTCAGCATCCCACCCCCTCCCCGCCTTCCCAGCGCTTAATGAAGAGCTCCGAGCTGTGTGTCTTTGGTGGCAGCGTGCTGGAGTCGTCAGAACTCGCGGTGGCAGCCACTTTTCTTCCTCTTCCCTCCTCCATAAGCCACAACACCTTGTAAATAACATTCGTGCCTCCAGACAGCTCTCTTACAGTGGATATGCAGCCATCCAAACCCCCCGGCCCAGCGTTCGTTCGGGGTTGTGGCTGTAAAGAATGTCCCAGTCACTGTGGCTGGGGCATTTCTGTGATGAATCGGCCCCTGATGGCTCTGGGGATGGCAGGGACCGAGCGGAGAACGAGCAGAGAACATCAGCCTCCTGCTGCCGCTGTAAATCAGGTGTTCGGGGGGGGAAGGGGGTGGGAGGAGAAGGAAGGAAAGGAAATAAATAAATAAAATGGGTCTCCAGGAACTCAGGTGAGGCTGGGTGATAGCGGGAAGGGGCTGAGAAAACGCAGAGAGGGGGAAATGCAGCAGAAGAGGGAGAGGTAAACACGGGGCAGTGGGTGAAGACAGTCGGGGGAGGAGGAGAGCAAAGAATGAAGGAGCACAAGGAGAGTTGCAGAATGTGCAATTCTCAGGTGTTTCGGGCTGCTGTGAGAGCCCCTGCTCCTTTCCAGTCTCTCTGTATGAACACCCCGGTGTCAGAGCCCATCCCAGGGCTGCGTGGCCTTGCAGGGACAAGGACCAAACGCTGAGACAACAAAGCCTGCCCCTGCGGGTGCAGCTCTCCTGGCTGAGGACACTCTGAGCCACTCAAAAGCGTTGCTCATGGCTTTGCAGGGGTCCAGGCGGGGAGATGTGAGAGGTGACAGGGCTAATTGCTGGCAAGAAGAGGAAACCCCAGGAGACGGGGAGGATAAATGAGAGAAGAAAGTCCCGAGAGAGCAAGAAAATGCAGAGATTAGAAGAAAATGAGGAGTAGAGAGAAACCTTCTTTCATGCTTGCTCTTTCCTCTTTCTTTTATTTTTTTTCCCCCTTTTTAACCTATTTTTTCATCTATATCCCCTGTTTATTTCCTCCTGGGGAAGAGCTGTGGTTGGTGCAGTTTGGAGGGCACCACCAGGGCTTTTCTGGAGGTCAGGGTGGCTGCAAGAAGGGGCATTTCCAGTCAAAGAGGAGAACACCAGAAAAGCCTCAGGAGATGCCCACCAGAGCCAGCCAAGGATTCAGTTCCACTGACAGGGCAGCCCTGGGAAGATGTTTGCAAGGCTCTTGAATCAGGATCAGAATAAATTGGCAGGAGAGCTCAGGGGCCTCCAGACGGGAGCGGGAAAAGGCTTTGCCAATTAAGAATGCAAACCCCCGTGCTCTGTGTCACGCTTGAATAATTTAAAATTCTCCAAAAAAAAAACCCCAAAACCCACAACTTTGTGTGAAGCAGTTGGCAGTGAGGCAGGTACCAGAGAACCCAGAGGGGCTCAACAAACAGCTCAGCCTTATCTGGATGTCTGAGGGCTGCTGGGAAACTCCTCGTTCCTGCTGGAAGCTGAATTAATTCACAGTATTACAATTAAGGAGAAAAGAAGGGCGTCCCACCCCCAGTCTCTTTCAGAGCTGTTTTGTTCATTACTTTGTTCTCCCACGGCTCTTCTGGAGATGGAGGCAGACCCAGGGAAGGGAGGGAAGTGGTTATCTCTCCACGAAGCATCATTCCCAGTCACCCGATGGCGTGTGCGTGCCTCTCCAAAAGGAGCCGCCAGCAGAGGAAGACCTTTGCACCACCCAGCCCCATTAAAACACTCTGCGAGATGCTGGTACCCCGAGTCGCCAGCCCCAGAGCTCAGTTTCATGCCATGATGATTTTTTGCCTTTTCTTTTAAACCCCTTTTGTGCCTTTTTGCAGCTTCTGTATTCCTCAGTGCTTTTTGCCTGCATTCTTGGACTTGTTTGCTAAGCTGGGAGGCTAAAGCAGTTTAGAGGTTTCCTAGTTAGGGATCAACGTGCCCCAGAGCCCAAGGTCCTCTCCAGAACACATTTTGTAAACTGAGATAGAACCACCCAGGGGAAGGTTCCTCAGGGACGGGGGCTCATGTCAGCCTCTCATTGGGGAATTTATGATAGATATGCTAATTAGTAAAACCTATAATGATATACCAGATCTTTGGGGGGGGTTTTGCAGTGTACACTGAGGTGCATTGGACCTGGACGTAGTGCACCTAAGGATCCTTAAAATAAATACCAAGGTAAAATCCCTTTTTCCCTTCTAACCGTGTTTGACTCTTGATTTTAAGACCAGGAAAAGGCATCAAGTTAAGCCACATTCCAGCGCTGCCAGTTGCTCCCAGCTGCCAGAGAAGGAGGGATGCCCGCTGGACACGGATGTGTGTCCCGGCGGGATGCGCCGGGCACGGTCACAGCACAGAGCTAACGGCACTGGCGATGACAAACCCTTGGTCCCAGCAGCCCAAACAGCCCCGGGGCTGGTGGCTCTGGCTGTGACTTGCTGCCAAGAGCCAGGGCAGCGTTTCCCAGCGGAGAGACAAAGGGACAGAGCCATCCCCACGCGGTGCCAGTGCAGCTGCGGGGAGCAGCAGTCAATAACCACCGAGGCGCAGCAGGACAAGCAGCTTGCAGGAGAGCGAGGGAGATGTTCCCCAAGGCAGCGTGCAGCCAGGCAGAGATGGAGCCACTGGAAAGCATCCAGGGAAGGGTATGGCAGAGCGGGAATGACTCACTGGCTCTTGGTGTGGAGGAATTTGTGAAAGGAGAGGAGAGAAGGGCGTCACAGTTTTGGAAATGAGGTCTGTTCCCTCAGAGCTACTGGAGTGCCTGGACATTTGCTGGGACATTTACTGGGACATTGGGATCATGAAGCAGCCTGGTTGTTCCTGGGATCAGAACTTGAGAATGGGATATGCTACATCCCCACCAAGGGTCTGGGCCTGTCTGGGATTGGCTTTGTAAAGCTGGGCTCAGACAGCTCATTCTGCACTTAGTGCACCCACAGTGACATCCTGAGCAGGTGGGGAGGAGCAGAGCTGTGGGGTGGGGTCTGGGCAGGCAGGAAGGCTTCATTTGGGGGAGAGGACTGGGTCTATCTGGTATTTTCTCTGTTCTGAGTGTCTGCCATGAATTCAGTAGCCCCAAGGAGAGCCTGAGCCCTGTCTCATTGCTGAGACACCGACCTGCATCCCCCAGGTCAATCTGGAAGCTGGGCCAGACTCAGGGCTGGTTTGCAGCAGCTCTGAGTGGAGCTAATTTGCTCCAAGAGAGCTGCACACCCTTCTCCTGTCTTTGCCCCCTCCTAAATCCAACCTGATCCCTCTTTCCTTCCCAGCAAACCACCACGGCAGCACACAACACCTCTGATAAAGATCTGCCTGCACCCACAGCCAATTCCAAAGCAGGGTTCCCTTTCCCTTCATCACCTCCCCACACCGAGCAAATCCCCATCTATTTCATGGCTGGCTGGCCAAGGCGCTCAGTGAGGGCCTGCCTTGCTCACAGCCACGTTGCAGAGCCACGGGAAGGGACTGTGATCCTTCTCTGCTGAGCTGGCAGCTCTGAAGCTCCTGTAGCAGCCAGCCTTGCTGGATTTAGTGTAACCTCGGTGCTTCATCCATCCCTGCTCACAGCATTTACAGCAAAGCACCCTGTCCCCGTGCAGTGCCAGCCCAAATTGAGCCTGTCCCCATCGTGGATTGTCACCCTGACCCAGTGGAAGGAGTCTTTGCCCGACTCTTTCCGCCTGCTGGTCCTTTGAGCGAGACAATGAGCTCAGATGATGCATATTTATAATACACCCCACCTGACACATTCCAGGGAGCCTGAGACAAGTTCACAGAGCTAAATTAAACCGAGTTGAAAAGCTTGGCAGAACAAATACTTCCCCGGTTTGGATCTGAAGGCAGGAGCAGGATTGGCTGGTTGGAGACACGCTCCAGTAGAACACACATCCCCAGGCACAGGCTGGTTCCCAGCCTTGTTGTGGTGCCTTTTGTTCGCAAAGGGTTAATGGAAAGCTCTTCCCAGGAGAGCCCGAGCCTGAGCTGGTGGAGCTGACAGGCCAAAAGGGAGGATAAACAGCAGGGCTTGCAAGGCACTGGGGGTTTTAAAGGGATCTGAAGTCTGAGGGAGGAGAGGTGGGATGGGTTTCTCTGGGGGCCGCTCCCCGGGCCGTGCGTGTTCAGTGAATCCCTGCCAGGGACAGCCAAGCAGCCAGAGGATAAAAAGGATTAAGGAGGGCAAGACACTGCTGGGAAAGCTGCACCAGTGGCACTGGACCGTGAGGGTGTGAGGCTGAAGTGCCTTCAGCCCTTCAGCAGCAGCATTCCCTGGGTCCAAAATCCTCACAGCCCTTGCTTTGGTCCTGGTTTGAAGCGGAGAGGAAAATGGGAACAGAGCAGCTCATTCTGCTCCCACCTGGGCCCCTCAGACCCTGCTCCAGCTCAGAGCTTCCCTCACTGCAGGGAGGTGGGCAGGCTGCCCGTGACAATGAGATTCTGTCCCACGGGGTTTGCAGCACCACTTCACCCCTCAGGACCCAGACCCAGCTCTGCCACCGAGTGCTGCTCATCTGGGGAGAGGAACAGGGGCAGCTGGACCTCAGCTCGGGGAAGGGGAATTATTTGGTTAGGAAAGGTGGCTGGCAGGGTTTTCTGAGCAGGAGGAGTGTCTGGGCTCCACTTGGAGACAAAAGCATCATGTTAGTGATTCCTATGCGAGTTATGCAACCCCAGCAAACTTCTACTCATGCTCAGGGGAAAGCTTTTCACCTGGGCAGGGTCCTTCTGATGTGATTTTCAGATTTATAATGAAGAAAGTTCAGCTACAGGACATACAGGCCTTGAATAATTTGCCAAGTTAGCAATGTACGCACAGACATCCATCACCATCTTGATTAAACACATCCTTGAGTCTTTTAAGTTCCAGGAGGTCCTGGAGTAAGGGATGTTATCTGCTGTCTGTTCCACTGATAGACAACAACATCTTCATTTACCACATCCTTAAAACTTGTTATTTCCAGGCTGTCCTTGGCTGGGGGATGCTGCCTGTTCCCCTCATTAGGTTCTCCTTTCTTCCTGATTAGGCTTGAAAGCCTACAGAGATCTGACAGCAAGGAACATCCTGACTCGAGATAATCTTGACCTAGCCCACATTTTGCAGCGCAGCCAGCTGAAGGTTAAACACCAAAATGAAGGCAGAGCTGCTTCTTCTGCCTCCATGCCCTGATATAAGTCAGATGGAATTTTCAGAGCCGTCACAGCCTCTCCCATCGGGGTGTTTGTTGATGTAACTCTCACTTACACAATTAGCCACCCCACAGGCGAGTGCCAAGGCATGGCTTCGATCCTGACAATGCCTCATTTCCCTGGAAATCCCCCTCTGCACAGGCTGGGCCCCCAAAATGTGCTGCCCACCTCCCACACGGTGCTGCTGCTCCCTGCAAAGGGGTGCTGGGAGTGTCCTGGTTTTACTGTGTGTGATGGGGACAAAAACCAGTTTAACCCAAGAGGGGTTAAACTAATTCCCCTGACCCCTCTGCACTGTCCTTTCTCTCCCTCCCACAAGCGGGGATGCCTCTATCCCCTCTCTAATTTCCCTCCAGTGAAGCCCAGGAATCTGGGTATCCCCTGGGTCATTCCCAGCACGGCCATCCCCCTGTCTGGGTACTGATCACAGCATCCCTTGAAGATCCCTGACCACTCTGTCATTTTTGCCAGCCCAACTGGCACTTTGAGGCTTTTCAAGCCACTCTCCAGCCTCTGATGAGGTTTTGGGACAGCCTGGAAGTGCAGTGTGTGGATCCAGCCCTCCCTGGGGTGCCTGCTTTGAAGTGGACACTGGGATGTGCTTGGCTTTAGTGGGGATTTCACGCACATTCCAGCCAGGGAATGGCTTTGCCATGCAAGGCTCTGTCCAGTCATGGCCAGTTTGTCCCTCTCCTCTCCTCCCCTGCAGGAAGCACCATCCTTGGTTAAATAGCATCTGGTTAAAGAGCTGCTGGCCACAAAAACATGTCTGGAATGTGGCCCTAGCCCCTGCTGACCTCCCTTTTTGTGCTGCCGGTGGCCATGGACAAGGACGGGGTTTGGCTGCAGCAGTGGGAGCAGGGTGTTAACCCCATGGGATCCAGCGGGGATGAGGATTCCGCAGAATTCTGGTGGGAGCTCCACTACAGATTCCTCTCCCTGGGCTGGTTTTTCTTCTCTGTGCCACTCTAGCAAAGAGGGGACAAACATGACCTCGCTGCCACTAATCCACCCCACAGCCACCTGCCCTCTCCCCACCTCGCTTGGCCAACCCCACAGACCCCCCTGCCTCCCACAGCCAGGGCTTTGCAGGATGAGGAGCACCCCAGCCCGCTCTGGGGGAGAAGATGAGCCCTGGAGAAGAAGGGAAATGTTCTCTGGCGTTTCCTCTGCCTCACAGCCCTTAATTTTAGTTCTGCTTCATTTCCTTGCAGCTTGGCAGAGTAATGAACAATCAAATCCCTTTAGTAATTTATTTCTTCTGCCGCACAGTTTCGAGGAGGTGATGACACTTGAAATTGCCTCTCCTGAAGGGATGGAGGGGCTGGATCCTGCAGCCCATTACACCAGAGCGTGCCTGTCCTGCTCTCAGCAGCCTGCCCAGATCACAGCGTGCTCCCAAACCCGTGTTCAGCCACAGATCCAGCCCTGCTCCCTTGATGAGTCCATTAAGGTCACGCTGTTACAAGCAGCCACCAGATGAATTCTGTCAGATAGAAGGCCCAGGAACTGCAGCTCAGACTCTCATCATTTGTGTTAATAGAGTTAATTTGCTCAACAATCGCCAGCAGCACTCCTGGGAACGTCTCACTCTGCCTGGCCGTGTGCCCCGGGCCGTGTTTGTCTCCTGTTGCCGTGGGGTGTTTACAGCAGCGGGCAGCTGTGTCCTGGATGTCTCCAGAGGATGAGCTCACCTCCCGTTCTCATCCGGGCAGAGGGACCCAGGGGATGCACGGCAGGGTGAGGAGGAGCCGCTCTGCCTCCCTGCCACCCGGCCTGCAGTGCTTGGGCAGGGACAGGGGACAGTCCTCCTGCTGTCCCCCGGCAGCTGCAGCAGCAGGGAGGGCTCCAGGCCGCTCCTCACACCCCCTTCCTTCTCTCTTCTCCCAAAAACGCCCGAGAGCTGCAGCAACCCAGACTCTGCAGCCTCCTGGAGCAGGGAGGGAGCTGCTGGATGCTCCTGTGGCTCTGACCTGCTGCCTCCTGCCCCTCGCACACCTTCCAGGACTGTCACTGCCCCTGCCCTGCTGTCCCCAGCTGACCCCACCCAACCCCGCTCCAGGAGAGCGACCTGATGCAGAAAACGACTCAGACTTCGCATTCCCGACCCTTTTCCTGATTTCTCCCTCCCGTTAATGGCATTGGAAAGCTTCTCACATACCTTCCCACCTCCCCTCACCTAATGAGCCTCACTCAGCTGGGTGTTTGTCAGGACACAGGGAGCTTCCCCCTTCTCCAGAACGGATCAGATGGAAAAGCAGGAAAGGGAGCAATCAGTCAGCAGGACAGAGAAGCTGAGGGACAGGCCGTGGATACAAAAGCCAGGCTCACCCTGGGGACACAACGGGAATAAACAACATCCCTGCACTGTTCATAGGCACTCCAGCAGGTGGATACGGTCAAGAGGGCTGCAATGATTCAGAAAAGGCAGAAGATTTGAATAAGTGCTCATGATCTGTCCCTGGAGACCGGCACACATTTGTTTGTGGCTTCTGAGACGACGAAACAATTTCCCTGTGTTTGAGGACGACAAGGCTGAGGAGCTTGCTGGACACCATCTCCTTGGATACTCCACTTAGTACGAGCAAACAGAGGGGTTGAAAGACTCAGCTGAGGAGGTTCCTAACTCGCTGCTGTTGGTTTTTTACTATTTGTTAAAATAGTTAAATTCAGGAAGGTTAAATTCCGGCAGAATGGAGGAGAGCACAGAGAACGAGTCGAATCCTACGGGGTGATTTCCTGGCACCACAGAAAATGCAAACACAGGCTCCAGTTAATAAAGAATTAAAAGGCAGGGATATAATCAATGCCAGTCTAAAGGTTCATGGGAAATGGGCCTTGTCAGTCAAACACAATGTCACTCTTCGCCTACTAAACCAGTCAAGTCATCAAAGCGAGCATAGAGATGGGATGGAAAATAGATTTAGAATGACTGACAGGATTTGGGAGTGGAACACAGAGGCTGCCAGAGCTGCTCAGTCAAAAGGTCACCCCCTAACCCAGGACAAGCCCTCCCCATCTCTAAATCTCCTTCTCCCCACCCCAAACCCCTGCTGGGTGGCAGCCTCTGGGCTCAGCTGGATGCCAGGAGAGGGGAGGTGACCCCTCTGTGAGGAAAGGACATCCTGGGGGTGGGACTGGGGTCTCAGAGCCTCTGTGGAGGGTGCAGAGCTGCCTGTGCACATCCCTCCTTCTGGGGACAGGCTCCAACATCCTCCTCCTCGCCTCCCTCCGTTCTGTTGCTCAGGTAACACTTTCAAGGCAGGTCCTCCAAGCAAATTTTTAGGTCAGTTATAATTGGGGAAGCTCACACGGAGCTATAAAACATCCGGTAATGTGCTGGAACTATCTAGTTAAATGCCAATTATAAAACCCCCATAAGCTCCTCAACTCAAATATATTAATAACATAATTAAACATTTATTGCTTATGCAAATTAAAAGTTCAGTTAATCGGACGTCAGCAAAACCCCAGGAAGTGACCATTTAAGTAACTAATTTCTATTTAATTACGATTCCTCCCCGTTGCAAAGCCCCCCATGCCATTATTCCTGGGCAGTGTTTACTCGAGCCATTCCAACTTGGCATTCCCACCCCATTCCCATTCCATTCATAACCCCAGCCAGCTGCAGCATTCAGAGCACAGCTGGCAGCAGCTGGGCCGGGCACACTGGGGGAATTATGGACCTCGGGACGGGCGTTTCTGGGTGGGATCAGCTCCCTGGGTGGACAGAGCTGCATGCCAGCAGAGAGCCACTGTCCATTGTTACGGGGACGTGGTCACTGGAAGGGCTGGGAGCTGCAGCAGGACAGTGGGATGGGGCTGGAAATGAAGCACTGATTCCTCGAGGAGTGGAGGAATTTCCCCTGGCGAGCGGAGCCATATGGATGGACTCCCTCCTCCCCTCCCTCCCTCCCTCCCTCCCTCCCTCCACGCCACGGGCAATCAGTTAAACCTGACAGGTGTGAAGCCGGCAAATTTCTTTTCCAAACCGTGAGGAAAAGAGGCTGGCAGGAGTTTGGCAGGGACAGGGGGTAAGGGAGAGATGGAAACGTTCCCTCACCCTCCCTCCATGGGGTGAGCAGTGGCTTGGGTGGGTGGAGGGAGGGAAGGTGAAGCTGGGACTCAGGGGTGAGGAGGGAAAAGGACCTGAAAACCAGGGAAAAGTGAACCCCCCTCCTCTCACAGCTCCCTTTGATCCCCTAGGATTTGATCCCTAATCACCTCCCGGGATTTAACCAGTGCTGAGCTCCCCAGCAAACCACAGGACAGCGTCTTCTGCACAGAGGCAGAAAAAGACCATTCACTGTTCACATTCAAACCGTTTTCCTCCCCAGATTCCAAACCATTCAGACAAAACCCTCTGCCTGCTTCCTACCAGGACCTGGGGCTGGTCCAGCAGTTGTGAAATCTGTGGAGGAGGGAGCGTCCCTAACTCACCTTGAGCCGGGCTTAGTCACACAATGCCACATTCACCTCGGCTGCCGAGGTGAAGGGAGCAGCTCGGGTGGCAGGTATCCATAAATCACTGCCTTTCAATAATTCAGCCCCTGGAGGGTGATACAACATCTTTAACCTACATTTCAGGTGAAAATATCAGCCTGGCTCTCTGATTCCTGCTCGCTAGGATGTGAAATTCCAGCAGTGCAACATGCATCCATTTTTTATTCTTTTTTTACAGGCTGAGCCTCATTTTGTGAATGCTCTCTAAAGCCAGGCTGCATCTAAACACGTCTGGGAAGGCTGTGAAATGCCTTGTTTAGAGGAGGAGGAGGAGGAGGAGGAGAAGGAGGAGGAGGAGAGAACCAGTCCCCCTTGCTTTCTGCCAGGCACCACTGAGGGCATCTGAGGCTCAACAGCACTTCTGGTGTCGCAGGTCCCTCAGCTGGAATCCATTTGCATAAAGCAATTTCCTCCAACAAATATGTTCATACAAATCAAACTCGAGATTGCAAATAATTTGAAAATGAAAAAAGGAAAAAACCACCAACCCTAATCAAACATATTTGTTGCTACAAGTAATTCAGCCTGCACCGTGAGTTTCTCTTGGTTCCATTTATCCGGCAGTAGCTGGAGGCAATTTAATGGGCTGTGTGTGACCTTGAGTGCTCTGAGCTGAACTGGAGCAGGACTTGCCTCTCCCCTCACAAGGAATTTGGGATTGAAGGTCACATATTTCAGTGACCTGACCTGTTTCCAGTGCCCCTTTCCTGGTTTAACATCTCCCAGTCCCTGCCTTTCCCTCGCTCTACTGGAGCCCTTTGGCTCCTGCACTTCCAGTTCCGATTCTGTGGACCCTTGGGAGATGCCCCTGGCTTTGGGTGTTGCGCAAGGTGTGAATCCCAGTGCTGTGCCAGGGATATCGGGCAGGTTCCCTGGAAATTCCCTGGCTACCCTGGGCTGTCTCTCCCTCACCACAAATCCTACTCCAGCTCCTTTGTACGGGCAGAAGTAAAACCCCACTGCAGCCAGGAAAGCTGATGGGGTGCCCAGGACAGGAGGCTCTGCACCTCCACCAGGGACATTCCAGCCCTGAATTCATCTCCCGGTTCCAGGGAGCTGAATCCCACTCTGCTCTGGCCCACGCTCAGCACTGAGCACACACCATCCACAAAGCTCTGCCTCATCTCCTCCCGCCCTGATCCAGCTCCTGCCTCGCCCCTCTGCTGCTGCTTTTGGGGCTCTGCACCCCCTTTTGGGGCCGGCAGGGCTCTCCTGTGGGGCTGTGGCTTGGAGAAGGGATCCAAGCCACGCTGCCATGTTTCCATGGGCTGCAGGCACTGCTGGCACTCCCACACCCCCAACGTGTTTCTGTTTGGTTCCAGAGAAACCCAATCCTTGGGGGCACTGCATGGGGGGCTGCTCCTGCTGCCTTCAGCCTCCTGCAACCTGAGCTGCTGAGAAGAGGCCCCAGGCCATGGGTTTTATCCATCATCGCTGAACTCTTAAGGCCTGGCCTGGGAAACCGGAGCAGCATTTCCCAGGGGCTCATCCCAGCCAAGACAGCCCCTCCTGTCCTTCTTCCCGTCTTAGCCCCAGCTCCCCAGTGCTCCTTTTGTCCCTCCCCGCCCCCAAACTCGGCTGCAGTGGCTGAGGCAGCTGCTGGGAGCTGGTTCTGTAGGAGCCGTGGTCACTCCCGAAGGAAAGCTGCACTTCCAGCACTCGCCATGGCTAACGGGGGAAATGAGAGGGGGAAAATAGGTGGAGAGATGGACACGGCCCGGAGAGTGCTCACAACTCCCGTTGGTCACCTCGAAGCCTGGCTTTTCCTCCTCTTTCACGAGGAAAGGATTCCCAGGGCTGTCTCCAACCCCTCCCAAAGCAGAATGACTGAGACCTGGCTCCGTGAGCAGCACAGGGGCTGGAGGATTCTCCTGCCAGGCTGCACACAGGGCACTGATCACCAGCCTGGTGCCGGCCTCCTGCTGCTCTGGCACAAGCCCCAGGGACCAAACCTGAACACTTCCCTCTCCCTCCGGCTCACGGAGACCAGCTCAAGTCCGAATTCGGGTCAGCATCCCTCTCCCTCCGTGATGGGGAGCACTGGGGTTTGGGTCAGATTTAGGTTCAGGCCTCCAGCTCATCATCCACGGGGTGGAGCTGGGTGCACAAACCCCTTCCCAGGGAGTACCCCACTGTCCCAGAGGGATGGCAGAGGGCCTGCTGACAGCAGCGCAGGGACAGCACGAACCTTCCCTCTGATCTCCCGCCTGCCTTGTCTGTCCCTCCCTGGCAAAAGCCTGGCCTTGATCTCTGGGAACAAGGATTCCTTTGTAGCATCCATGCACAGCCAGGGAGCTGGGGGAAGGCAAGGCAAAGCGTCCTTCCCAGGGCAGGGAGCAGTGACAGGGACACGAGAAAGTGCCGCGGCTCCGCTCACCCTGAGCACCCCCGAGCCTGCAGAGGGTTTGGAAGCACCATTGCCATGGCAGGCACGTGTGGCACTATAAAACATCCTCCTGTGTCCCTGACACCAGCTAATTCCACATTTCTAGGGAAATATTGACATTTTTCCAATAGCCTGTCCCATCTGCTTCAGGCAGCAGTGAGAACTTCCTCAGCCACAGACACTCGTCCTCACTTTTCACAGATTTTTGGATGGATTTTTCTGCCCTGTTTTTCTAACCATTTCTTTTTTTTAAGCTCAGGTTAGCTTTGGGCCTCAGCCAAGCAATTTCACTGTTTACATCAACAAAGGGAAGAGCTTCCAGCCTCCTTTAGCCTACCCTGAATCTGCTGTCCAAGAATTCCACACAAAACCACCGCACCAGTGGCAGACCCAGTCATTCCCAGTCCGCCTTCTCCAGCCCATCGCTGCTCTGGAGATCTCTCAACCCTTAAACAAATACAAATATTTGGAATTTCCAAGAAAACACAGCGTATTCTGGGATATTTGCAACCCAAGCCATTGGAGAACAGGTGCCATTCCTGCTGCTGTGACTCCCCTCACGGCTCCCAGTCACTGAGTGCACGACGATGCAGCCACGGATGCACCAGAAAGAAGGAGAAGGTCTCTTTTTTTTAAAATTCTTTATTTATAAAAAAGTACATTTTTTTTTTTTCCACAGCTGAGCCACTATTGGTTTTTATACAAGTAAAAGGAAGGGTGATGCAACACCCCACCCACACAAATTATACCCATGAAAATACGCCCCCCCACCCCAGGACTCCAAATGAACAAATTACAGAGGATGGAAAACAAAAAAAAAAAACAAACCAAAAAAAAACCAAACAAAACCAAAAAAGCAAACCAAAATCATAAAAGTCCATGAAATTATTATTCTTCTTCTTATTATTTTTATTTTTTATTTTTTACAAAAGCACTTACAACACAGATTACAAAAAAAAAAAAAAAAGAAAAAAGAAGTGAGGTTGGGGTTGTTTGTTTGTCTGTCTGCAGTTTTAATTCCACAATGATCATTACAGCCAGAGGACGAAGAAAAAGAGAGATAAAAATCACTGGAGCTGAGGAATCATGTTTTAAAAAAAGAGAAAGGCCAAAGAAAAGAAAATCCAGATCCTCCACGAGAGTCCCTCCACCAACAGCAGCGTCTGCTAGCGGAGGATCTGACTCCGTGTGCTCCTTACATTCACCCCCGGGGAACCACACGTGGGAAACCTCCCTGGTCCCAAATCCACGCTCAGCCTCCTCTCTGAGCCTTGGCTTTCCTTCCCTTGCTGATGGGCTGAGCCCCCCCTGCTCTCCCCCAGCCCCTCTGCCCTTGGTCCCCCACCCCTGGGGTGAGTCTGGGGGTGACGGGGAGGGACCCGAGACTTTCACACCCTCCCTTATCCCAAGGATTCCCCTGCTTCTCCCAAGGAAAAGCTCAAACTCCCAGCAGATTTCCTGGGGTGTGAAGGGGATGGAGGGAGGGCAGGGAGCGCAGGGTGGGGAGGGTGAGGTGCTGCTTCACACCTCAGAGAACAGGGACAGGCAGCAGGCGCACGGTGCTGGCAGTGCCCCCTCTCCCCACGGCCTGCACAGAGCCAAAGCTTCAGCGCTACAGCAGCAGAGGTGGAGGCAAACTTAAAAGTGGATTTTAACCCTCTGGCAGCCTGAGATCCCCTTGTTTCCACCGTGGGAAGCCTCAGAGCCTGCAGGAATGACACATCTGACCCCCACGAGGGCCACAGGGTTTTTCCCCCCACCTCATCGGGTACCCGAACCCCCAAAAATCTGTGTGTGCGTGCATGGCAAAGGGAAAGAGCCAAGCAGAGCAGCAGCCCCGGCTCCAATCTCACTCCCTTCTCTAATTGCCTCGAGATCAATCTTTGGAATCTCTCTCTCCCTGACCCTTCGTGATTTCTGCTGAACTGTTGTTGTGTTTCTTTTTGACTCAACATCAGGAAAATGGCTCCCTTTGTCCCTCAAGTCCTTGCAATCAATTTGGTGCAACCATCTCAGTTTCGTTGATTTATTTCACAAGGAAATCTTCAGGTTGTTTTTTTCCTTAATTTATTTCCCCCCCCCTGCTTGAATGAAAATGATTGAACAGGGGGAGAAAAAACAACAAACCTGGTAATTAAATAAGGGAAAATAACATCACCAGGGTGAATTGCAATGAATAATCCTGGAGTCAAGCCCCAGCAGGGAAACAGCTGGGGTGTCTTTGTACATAAAGCACGGGCTCGTTGTGGGTTGTGACACAGATACGTTTGCTTGTACAGCTCCCTGAATTCACACTGGGAAGGACATGGGGGATTGGCCCAAATTCACCTGAATTTTGGGTTGCTGACCTCGCTCTCACTGCCTGCTCAGCTTCCCCACCCACCCTGAGGTACCGCAAGCTTTGCCATCCAGGATGAGGGCTGGGAAAAGGAAAAGCACCACGCTGATGTCTCTGTTCCCTGGCAAAACGCAGCCCAGGGATCCCTCCTGGACAGTGATCCCTGCAGAGGGAGGAGATGAGGCACTGACACCCAGCCCCGAGCCGTGGGAAGGCGTTCCCCAGGCACAGCACCAAGCCAGGCACAGCCAGTGGGGCAAACCCCTTGGGGACCGGTGTGAGATGGGACATTTCCCGGAGAGCAGCAGCTCCCTAGCACCGAGGTGGAGGGGAGGAGGCCCCTGGACAGCTTCCCTCTCCCAGCTGGAGGCTCCCACTCCTTTTCCAGGTCCCACAGGGGCGTTTTCCACCTCCTTAGCACCTCTGATGACAGGCGGGTGGAGAAGCAGGGGATTTTTCACTCGAGGCAGCCTGAGGGTCCCAGAGAGGTGGCCAGGCTGTGAGCTCGTGTGTGGCACTGCAGCCTGACAGAATCTGCCCACTGAGGGAAACTGGGCACGAAGGGACCAGCAACACCATCACCAGAGCACAGAACAGCCCGGGCTGGCCCTGCTGGGGGGCCCTGCACAGTCCCAGCACATTCCCCTCCTGCAGAAGCTCCCAGGAGCAGCATGCAGGTGGTTCTTCCCTTTGGCCTCTCTCCTGAGCTCACCCCTGCACGCAGGGAGGGACAGATCTCACTTTCTGCTGGATGATGGTGGAAAATCTCATCTAATTCCCTTCAAGGGCCCCCTCAGAGCAATTCAAGCCAGAGAAGGCAGCAATGCTATTGCTGGACCCAAACAGCCCTCAGATGAAGCATCAATCTGATTTTCTTCCCCCACACTTCTTTTTTCTTCCACCTTGCTATGGATTAATGGCTAATCACTCGGCTAATTACCACCCCAAGAGTCTCTTGGCCATCTAGCTGACCTTGCAAGGGACAGCAAGAAGCAAATGACAGCACAGAGGTGGCATTTCTCCGTGGCTGTGGCGATAATTGCACCAGGGGAGCAATGCTGGAGAGCTCAAGGATGAGAGAAATGCAGCACTGAACCTTGAACTCACAGGGTGCCTCGCTGCTGCGCCAGGCAACGCTGTCTAAGGACCTTCCACTCCAGGTTCTGGATGGAAAATGATCATTTGACCCCTTTTCTGAACCACTCTGAGGAGGTAAGTGGCTGAGCTAAGTCCTAGTTTTGGGCTGGTGCAGTCCCGGGCAGGAAGAAGTGCTGCAGCAGGAAGGGAATTGTGTACAGGCTCTAGCTTGGAAATTCCACACTGCTCCATCCTCTCCTTTCCTTTCCCTGGATCCCACTGGGTTTTTGAGCCCCCACGCAGTGGGGCAGTGTGTGAACAGGCAATAAATAAGCCAAGGAGGCTGCAGCTCAAGAAATGACACCTTCAAAGGCGAACTAATAACTCCCAAAGCAGATTTCTTAGGGTTCCTTCAGTCATCCCTCAACTTGGGGACAGCCACACTGTCCTGAACCCTCCCAGGCCTTCTGCCCCACTGGCTTTGCACCTTTGCTCTTCAGGACACAGAGCTGTGGGGTCAGTGTGGTGGGAATTTGCCAGAGCTGAGCAGTGCCCTCTGCAGAATCACTGCTGGACCCTGCGGGTTTTATAAAAGGTTCTTTCCTTCCAAAGCCACCTCCTCACAGGGTGCTGGGGGAAACCTGCCGGGGAGGGTCTGTGCCACTGATCTCATGCTGTGCCTGCTGATGACCACCCAGAGTTTGGTGTTGGAGGTGCTGCCCTGCTCAGAGCCTGCTTGTGGGATTCAGATCTAAAGGATTATTCACTCCAGAGATGGACTTTGTTGGGAATTCTCCCTGCACCACACACCGTGCAGACTCTGCCCTGATCCAGATTACAGGCTCTCCCTCTGGGGAATCAAAGCCCTTTGTGTGCTGCTCTCCCAAGGCACTGCAGGGAAGTCATTCCCACCCCTAATCATCAGTAATCAGAGATTTGGGAGAGATGTTAAGAGGTTTTATTTCCTTTACTGGGGAGGTTCTTGCCAGCAGGGTGCTCCTGATGGACCTGGGATGGTTCAGCCTAAGGGATCCCGAGGGAATCTCTGCCGGCCCTGGCTCTGAGAGGACACAGAGCAGCCTTCCTGTGGCATGTGGCTGCTGTGCCAGAAGCCAGGAAGCCTGAGGGGCTGGCAGGAACCACGGAGAGATTACAGCCCTACAATTGGATTGCCCACTGCCCTACCCCTCTAATGCAATCACAGCACACTGGGCATGGCTCAGGCTGAGCTCCCCGTGGCCTGCACCGAGCACCTCACAGGAAAGGAAAGCTTTGGAGGCTGCCTGGATCAGAGATCTGACCTTGACTCATCCGTGTGGGTCTGCCTCTGCACCCTCCTGCAGCAGGATAACCGCTGTGGAACAAAACCCAGCGGGTAAGGCAGGAGGAGAATTAGTCCTGCTATTTTTAGATGTGCATGATAATACAGCTCAGAAAACTGGGGATTTCTTTTCAAACAAAAGATTTATTTATACATCAAATTAAAAAAAAAAAAAATATAACCCACAAGAAGAAAAATAAGCCCCAACCCAGTGAATCTAATTTGGAGATGGTCGGTGTGAGACAGAGGGCCCTGAAGTCTGGAATCCCATTTATCCACAGAGCAGAGATAGCAGCAATCCAAACCTCCCCGGCACAACGCCATGGCTCAAGGCAAGGAGGGCGAGATCAATACCCCAGGCTCAATCCCTCCTACCCTGTCTGCCGAGCCCGTGCTCAGGAGAGGGATGTGATATTGGAAAAGTGGCAATCAATGCCAGCTACGTGGTGCAGCCACGGGCTGGGGTTGTTGCTAGGAGAGAGAGAGAGAGAGAGAGGGAGAGGGAGAGGGAGAGAAGCACCCCCGTGCTCTGACCAGAATAAAAAACAAAGTGTAAACACATGACAATTAAGTCTTAGTGGTATAATAAAATAAACCTCAGGGGCTGGTCCTGCCCTGGCAGGGTGTGCAGAGCAGAGCTGAAGGCAGTGGATGTGTGGAAGCAAAGTGTCCTCAGTTGGTCCCTTCCCCAGTGGATGTGCCCCAGTGAACTGCTCTGTGGCTGGTACCAGCGACAACAACGGCAACAAGAACAAAAAGAGCCAGCCTTTCTCTGAGCCATCACAGGGGGGAAAATGTCAGCAATAAATACTCCTTTTCTTTCTTTTAAAAGCACACTCAAACAAAGACAGAAAAATGAAAAGCCAGGCGATAATAAATTGTAGGAGGAAAATGGCAGTTTTGTTTCCCTGCTCTGCTATCAGCCCTTGCACCTGGGGTTTGGTCTAGGGCTTTTTTTCCCCCCTTTCTCCTCATTTTCCTTTAATTGAGTCAGTAAAAACTGGGTGTGGATCTCTCCAGGTGTGCAGCAGGCAATGGGAATGCCACCCAAACCCCACCGGAAAAAAAAAAAGTGATTAGGGGAAAAAAACCCAAAATCCATTCACCTGATAATGGCACCTATGTTTCCATTGCCATAAACTCTCCTGGCCCCTGTCCTACGGACAGCCCACCTGCCCCCCTCCCAAGGTTAAAAAACAAACAGAGAAGACAACATACAAACAAATTTCCAGTGTTTCAGGGGGGTGGGAGTGGGAGGAGGGAGCCTCGGGGAGGGAAGGGCACTCTGAGACATGAAGACACAAACAGAGTGTAATATACAGGCTGGGCAACAGTCGTTAAAGCAAAGAGTAACACCTAAGCCACCGACCAATACAAACACCACAGAAGGGGACGAAAGTCGTCGAAGAGAGAAATTAAAAAGCCAAACCAAAACCGAGAGAAAATAATTACCCGCCCTCCCGCCCTCCCGCACGAGCCCCACCCCAAAAAAATGATCCGTAAGCAAAGCCGCCCTCCCCAGCCCCGCTCGCCCCCAGCCCCGCCCGAGCCTGCTGGGAGCATCCGAAAAGTCTGTGCGGGGCCGGCGGGGNCGCAGGGCCGTGGAGCTACACGTACCACTCCTTTTTGGAAATAAAAGACCCGTCGTTCTGCGACACCATGTTGTCGGCCAGGTCGAGCTGCTCGGGGTCGTACTGGAAGCCGAGTGTCCTCTCGTCGTAAGGTTCGGGGTGGGCCTCGCCCTCGTCGACGGTGAAGTAAGGCCTCTTGGCATCCTCCTCGTAGGCTTTGGGGACGCCCAGCTTGCGCTCGCCTCCCGCGTCCTCGTCCTCGTCCTCGTAGGTGCTGCCGCCCAAGGGGCCCGGCTTCTTCTCGTCGTCCGAGTCGTCGGGGTACTGGAGGTTCTGGGCCATGGGGGGGTGGTGCTGTGGGATGCCAGCCTTGCTGTAGCCGTTGCCATACACGTGCTTCTTTGTGCTGTAGTCACCCTTGAAGGTGTGACGCCGGCGCCGGAGTACCACAAAGAGCACCACGGCCACCACCAGGACCAGCGAGACGCCTCCCACTATGCCCCCAATCACCGGTGTGGGGATGTTCGGCTGCACCATGGATTTGTGATCATCGATTGGAGACGGGGTGTAGGGAAATTCTGGGTAGGAAAAGACAGATGGAAGGGGGAACAGTGTCAAACCATGCGGAAACGCGCCCTCCCTCCATGCTTTCATTGCCAGTTTGGGGGGAGTGAGGGGGTGGGAAGATGAGGGTAAGGAACAGGGAAGGGAAAAACTGGGGAAAGGGGAAGAGGGGTGTCCTCACAGGGGTCAGCTCTGCCTCAGCAAGGGGAAGGTGCCGTGCCAAGCTGGCCAAGCCTCATGCAGGAGCCCAGCAGGCTGGAAGCAGTGATTTGCCCTCCCCAGCCCTCCTGCTGTCTCCAGGCGTGCTCAGATCCCACCAGCCCCGTGTCTTGAGTCCGGGCGCGCTCCGTGTTACCAGGTGACAAAATTCCAGTTCCAGTTTCCCAGAGAGTGCTCCTGGCAGGGAGCAAGACCTCAAACCCCATCTGAGGGTGGGCACCGAGCTGCTCCCAGAGGTGCCACGCTGGACCCACCAGCTCCGCATCCCTGTCCTCACATCCCAGCCCAGATCAGAACCAGCTGGGGCCAGAAGGCAGCAGCACTTTGTGATCCTCCACCCACAGGTGCCCTGTGGCCGCTCAGAGCCCTGCTGGCTCCTGACCCTGTGTGCTGACCCTGCAGCACAAGGACACAGCCCTCCCACTGCTCCTTTCCTTTCCCTGGCCAGCACAGTGCCACTCCTCCTGCTAATCTTGCTCCTACAGCTACCCTGACCTATTTAAAAAAAAAAATAAACCCTCAAAAAGAGGCAGAGAAAAGAGATGAGAAAGCAGCTCTCTCCTCTTTCATGCAGTTCAACACCTACACTCTGGCACAGATAAAGTTTGAGGCAGGACTTCAATCAACCTTCCTGGGCACAGTTACAGCTCCTGGCCAAGCTCAGAGCCTGTTGAACACCCGTGTCCAGCAGGTATTAACACCACATGGTTGTCTCAACCCTTCACCTGCCTCCCAATTTAGGCAGCAGGCGCCTGGTTAATGCCCCGTGGCAGCCTTGTCTTTGCACGTGAGACAGTGCTTTTCACGCCCCCAAGGCCTGGCTGCCAGCCCTGCAGCTTCCTGGCCTTCACTTTTTCCCCCAGCAGCCAAGGAGAGGTGCAGACCCAGCAGCAAGCTCAGCATCCCAGAGCGCAGCCAGGCTGGGGTGATGGGGAAAGGGGGGTTCAAAGGCAGCAGATTCCAAAGGGATGTGAGGCAGTGGCTGCTGCCCACCCTCTTTCTTGCTCCTGCTGGCAGGAGTGGGGTTCCTGCAGCACAGCTAAGCCCAGATGCTGAGGGAGAGGGGAGAAAAGAGCTTCCCCCAAGTGAAGGCACTGAAACAGCTGCAGGTTTTGGACAAGGGCGCTGAATTCAAGCAATTGCTGGCCTGAGCCATAAATGTTCAGGGGTTTTTTGTGCCTGAAAGATGATTAATTCCTGCCTTTCCTGAAACATCAACCCAACAACAGCGTCTTGGTTTCTGCAGTGCTGACTTGCCTGGAGCGAAGCCTCCTGAGGCTGAACCCACACAGAGAGCAGCCCACTGGGCAGAGTGGGCTGGGGGACAGATGGAGGGGCCCTGCTGCAGCCAGAATGAGGAGCAAGATGCTGTACAGGCAGGAGACAGCATTTCATTCCCAAAGACAGCCTTAGAGAAGCAGCAAGGGCCTGTCTTGCAGCCTGGGGAGCCGGGGCTGGGTTGTGGAAAGCCAAAGCCACATGTTGCATCAAGAGAAGGCTGTCCCAGCCAGCTGGTTCATGCAGAACCTCTCTGCAGGGACACTGGGGACAGTCACGTCCATCCCCTTGTAGTCCTGCCTGCTGAGGGCTCAGCTTCAACCACACAACATCCACATTGTTCCCTCTACCCCAGCCCAAGCCACCTCCCCGGGGCTGCTCCTCGCTGTCGCAGCCTCTGTGGTGCCCAATTCCCAAAGCAGGGGAGCACCTGGAGCCTGAGAGGGAGCAGGGGAAGCCCAGCAAGCTGGCTCAGGCCCCGGGGGCTCAATCTTTCATTCTCGCAGAGCTCCGAGGCCTCCTCACATGCTGCTGTTCCCTACAGCAGGGCTGACTCTGTGCATGGCCCCACAGGTCCCCAGACCCACCCTGAAAAGAGCCAGGCGGGGTGTGCAGATCCCTCAGACCACACTGATCCCTCTGGCTCCCAGCTCTGAGAGCAGATCTGACAGGGGAAGGCTGTGCCTGATTTCTAAAGGAGCTTGGCCCACTTTCCTGCTAAAAGCCTCATTAACAGTCCAGGTTGGACGCCTGAAGTGAAAGGGGGATGTTTTCCTACCTTTCTCGGGAGATAATTTATTTTTTCCCTGCCCTTTGTGCTGCCCACCCTTGCTGTAGCACTCGCCACCCCCGTGCCACCCCCGGCACTGCCAACGCCGCGGACACAAGCAGGAACACATCCACCCCTCCGTCCCTGGTGGATTTCACACGTCGCTCAGGCAAGGAACTATTTTCTCCCCGCATCCCATCCCCATCCTCCTCGCCGTGGCCCCGTTCCCATGCCAGAGAAAACAAACCCAGACTGTTTGGGAAGGGAGGCAGAAGAAAGACGGGGGGAAGATCGCCCGCCAGCAGCCCCAAATCACCCCCTCCTCACCCACAGAGCTTCCTCCCTCCTCATCCTCCCTCCGGAGCCGGGACAGGGGGGCTGTGGGGGTGCGGTGGGGAAGGTGGGTGACCCCGGGGAGGGGTCAGTGTCCGGGGACGAGAGGGTCCGGCCACTCCAGAGCCCAGCACTGCCGCTGGATGGCGGCACAGACCGGCGCTGGCTCCGGAGCAGGGTGGGCACGGCTGCGACCCTCGGGATGCACCGGGATGTGAGCGGTGCTCCCGGGAAGGGCTGTGCCTTGTGACAAGGCGCCTCGGCACTGGCAGGTGGAGAGCGGGGACCAGCGTGTCACCTGTCCCCGCATCCAGGCCCATTAACCACCGGGACATCCGCCAGCCCCACAAACTGGGATCCACCCCTCTGCCCACCCCGTTTCATGTCCGGGGTGCAAGCAGAGCAGCCCCAGGGAGAGAGGGGGAAGTGTGGGAAAAGGATCCCCTTTTTTTTGTGTCCGAGGGGGGCGTGAAATTTCTGGAAACCGGTGCGATGTGTGAGCGTGCTCGGGGGCCCCACGTGAAAAATCCATTAGGAAGAGTCTGGAGAGAATTAAAGCCGCTGTGAAAAGCGGCCTGGAGAAACAGGAGACAGCGGAGCCGAGGGAGGGGGAACAAGCCAGGCTTTAATGCCAGCATGAAAAGCCTCCCCCCGCCTGCCACCCCCCAGCCCTTATAAAAAAAGGAGTGCTGTATGAATAGGAATTAAAGCAGCAACACTATCTGCCCGTGCCCGCCTCTGCCAGCTGTTGCATTCAGCCCAGCTTCCTGTCCCAGTGCCAGCAGCCGGACCTCGGGGACAGCAGCTGGGAGAGCAGGGAGACAGGAGGTCACCCTGGGCTCGGCCTGGCACCTGGCCCAGCCCACAGGTTCTCTTTGATCCCTTTGCAAGGCTCTGGGCATCTCCTGACCTCTCCCTGCAGCACCCCGAGGCTCAACAAACTTCCCCAAACCTTCCCCATCACAGCAGTGGCTTCAAAAGTACAGGTTTTAAAAAATACCATCTTTCTCTTAATGGCTGTTTTCCAATAAAAATGAGGTGCATGCAAATCATCCCAGCTGTCTATCAATCCTTGATCTGCTGCTTTTTTGAACCTGCTGGCCCATTTTAGTGCTACCTGACAGAACAAGCTGAAATTATCCCTATCAGGAAGCTCCTGGAGAAGGCTGGAGTGGGATCCTTGGTAGAGGTGGGAGCTAAACCTCATTAGGCATCAGAGAACCCAGAGGGACAGGAGGCTGCTCCCAGGGGCAGGAAGGGCCCAGATCAGAAAAACGGTATTTTTAGACACGCAGTAATTCCTCTGTGATATGCAGATCCACGGGAAACCAGCTTCCAAAAGCCCTTGTGCTCATCTGCTGGGATATTTTAAAAGACTGCTTCCTGTGGACATGTTTTTCCTTTAAGTCCCATTACCATCCTTTTCCCCTCAATCCTAAGGACCAAGGGAAAACCCAGCACCAGCCCAAATTCTCCCTGTTGCCACAGGCACTGAGGAAAATGTCAAACCCCACCAGGAATCACCTGTTGGACATGTGGCAGCCCGAGCTCTTCCAGAGGAAGGCTCTGGATTTCCTTCTACCTTGGAAAACCAAACATGCACTGCAACATGAACAGCAGCTCCAGGGAGGAACAGGAACCTGAATTCCCACGTATTCATGGGGCTTCCCAGTTCCCAGATGGCCTCAGCAAACACAGCAGTTACCCTGTGGGGTTTGTTTAGGAGCCAGATTGCTGAGGGCAAACTTTTCCTGCCGGAACAGCCCACGCCAAACTGTCCCAGGACTTTGCCCCCGTGTTAAGTTGTGTACACGAGGGGAGATAAGGAGAAACCTCGGGACAAAGCTGCAATTCAAGAAGTCCAGAGCACTGCTGACCTCCTCCCTCCCCCTCGCACCTCTGCACGTCCATCTCCAGCTTTCCAAGGGATCCTGCTTTCCTCTCCCTCCCAGGGGTTCCTGAAGGGCGGCTGGGGGTGGAAAAACCACTGGCAACTAATCCAGAAGTTCAGCAGCTGCCGCTGGCGTTTCAGAGTGTGACGGCTTTCAGGCCAGATGCCAAACGTGTCTTAGGTTTTAATCTCTCTCTCAGGTCACCTATCCCCTGTCAGTCAAGCCCTGCTCCTGTGGGCCACTGGCACAGATGCCAGCAGACAGGATGCACAGCCACTCCGGAAGATCAGCATCAGCCAGACCCCCCCTCCGGGTTTGCTCCTCTTTGGCCCCCCCAGCCCTACATCCTCCCACCTCAATCTGCCCGGCTTTGGGGGCACCTGCTGCAGGGCTTGGGATTTAGGACTTCCCGGGAAGGGCTTTCCCCAGCCCAGTGCTGTGTGGCAGCGGCTCCAGCGAGCCCCACGGGCTGTTTGCAGTGACCTTGCTGGGACGAGAGCGCTGCTGGTGTGTAAATAACTCCCTGCTGGAAGCCAAGCAAACGGGGGGGTCAGCAACCCCTGCCAGCTTCTCCTCCCCCCCGGCCTGCAGCACATCCAAGGCCAGGGCTGCAGAGCTGCTG
Source organism: Dicrurus megarhynchus (assembly GCA_013399195.1). Taxonomy (NCBI): domain Eukaryota; kingdom Metazoa; phylum Chordata; class Aves; order Passeriformes; family Dicruridae; genus Dicrurus; species Dicrurus megarhynchus. Next base: position 943,456 of record VXAD01000591.1, read on the forward strand.
GCACAGGCTCTCCCTGCTCCCCCAGCTCTGCGAGTCTCCTTCAAAGGTCCATTTCCCATTTTTTTCCTTTTCTCCTTGTTCATCCTCTGGCTGGAGCCAGTGCACAAGTGGGGGAATGTCTCCTGCACAGGGCCAGGGCACGCCCATGCTCTGCTGCACCCGGAAAAGCACACGTTCCTCAATCCATGCACATTCCCACACGCAAACACTTTATTCCTGCATGCACACGTGGCCGTGCAGCAGGGCATCCCTGTGCGTGCAGGTTTGGGAAAACCTTCTCCATGGCCAGGATGAAAACTGGGAGCCACAGGTGTGAATATCCATGGGGATCACAGAGGTGTCAATGTCCATGGGCAGGATGCAGATTGGGATCACACAGGTGTGAATGTCCATGGCCAGGATGTAAATGGGATTGCCCATGTGAATGTCCATGGCCAGGATATAAACGGGATCACACAAGTGTGAATGTCCATGGGCAGCTCTCTGTGCAGGACCACCCCACATGTGCAGTCCATAAGCACAACCTTTTATTCTGTCACCCAGCCGCCCGTAATAAATAGTTACATGTCACACTACATGGCTTGCCTGCGACTGACAAAGGTCCTGCAAGGCGGGAGAAGCTATTATGGGAACAGATTGCTGGAATAAAATATTAAATTTCCACTTATCAATCTCTTTAATGCACCATAACTCTCATAGAAGCATTCAGCCTTCTCCCTCTGAACAAATTGCCCTCCCCATCAGGGGGCTGAACCAGCCCTGCACTCTTCCTCTCTGGGGCCTGGAGGGAAGATTTTGGGTGGCAAAAGGAGGGAGAACAGGGAGACAGAAGGGGGAAAAGCTGCTGCAGGGTTTTCTCTGCATCAGCCTTCCGTGTTGTTTTTTTCCCTCCCAAGGCTGGCTGCTCACTAGATTGAACTCCATTTATTGCATGCAGCTCTTGAAAGAGGTTTCGTGGTCCACTGACAATCCCTAAATTGCCTGCAAGACCCAAACAAATGTACCTGTAATAGCTGAGCGAGGAGGGCTGAGCCCTCCCCAGCACCGGCCTAATCGCTCCTTAGGGAGAGCTGGATAAACATATTCAGATCCCATGAATTATTAAAGGATTTCTTTTTTTTTTTTGCGGTGCAGGCCTGGCCTGTGGGGTTGGCTGTTAATCCCTCCTAGCAGGGCAGCTGTGGGTGTGCCCTTCATTCTCCCTCATTTAACCTCAACCCCACAACGGGGACCTTTGGCAACCAGCTGAGATTACAGGCAGGCAGACACCGACCCAACCCCAGAAATCCTGCCAGCCCCCACCTCCCCTGCCAGCCCTGCGCTGGTGGAGCGTGAGAACCGCGCTCTGCCCGTCCCCTGAAAAACCACCAGGAAAAGAGACAATTCCAAATCCCACAGGGGGAACCCACAGCCCCTCGTCCCTAGAGGAGCCTGTGCCCGTGCAAGTGAGCTGCTGCAGCCACCTGCAGTGCCACTGTGCTGCTGAGACACATCAAAAACGGGCAGGAAATGTGAAGAGAGGGCTGTGCCTGGTGTCCTGGCACCACAACTGATATGGGGTGGTCGGAGAGGCAGAATGACAGCAAGGAAGGGCCACAGAGGCTATGCAGGAATGGCAAGTGAGAGCCTGTTACTCTCAAAGTCTCCTTCAATCCCTGTTCCACCTCCTTCTCGGTGACTGGGGGCTGAGCTTGGAGGTTTTTAAGCTCTGCTCACTGTTTCCAACGTGCCCCAGCGTTCTGGACACCGCATGGGACGGATTTCTGTTGCCAAAGGGAGTCAGCTCAGTTTGTACCGGGCACTGCCCCAGGGACACTGAGGTGACAACTCCCCTGGAATGGCCAGCAGCTGATTCTGGCCATGACCTTGCCCTGGTTTTGGGTGGCTGGGCAGGGCTGGGCACAAAGGGCTTTGTTCTTCCAGTGCCTTTGGCTGGCAAAAGAAACAGCCCCCAGAGAAAAGCCTGAACCAGGAACAACTCGGCAGGCAGGGATCCAGGACAGGAGGTGTGAATTAAAGGCCTGCTACAGTGATAATGATCATAAATAAATACCGGGTAATTAGCATCTAATTAGCACATCCCATCCATTGACCTCCAAGCACTTGGATAGAGGAAGATTAGCCTGGTTTACCCACGGTACGGAGAGGGGAGCTGAGGTGCTGAGGGTGCCAAACACAGAGTTATTGCTAATTTTAGCTGCCCCAGACTCGGCTCTATGCTTGCTCAGCATTTACCACCAGAGAAAGCTCGTGCAGGGGGCTGGAGTTTCATCACTCTCAGATCAGACAACTCCCCACGGACTGGGGTGGCAGGAGAGGCTCTGATCGCCTTGGGCTGGACAGCAGGAGGAGGTAACAGCCCTGGGAGCCTGTTCTGTATCCCCCACGCCTTGGAAGCCCCCCGTGCACCTCATTCACCTCACTGCCCATCCTGTCCGGGGTGTTTGCAGCCCAGAGCTCGCTGCAGTGTGGCAGTGCTCCACCTCACTGCCCCAAGAGGCACTTCCAGCCCTCCTGAGTCCCACAGGTCACTGCCAGATAACCCAGATTGCTCCTTTTACCCCAAAGGAATGGGATAAATGTCCCTTTCCTCCTCTCAAAGCACCCACAGCCACTTTTCCCCCTTGGCGATGCCTCGCAATGTCACTCTGACTTTGAGAAATCAGGCTGTTGCCATTTGTTATTTCTTCTCTTTAAGCTATTTCTTGACACGACTTTCTCTCCCTGGCACTGCCTCACCTTACCCACACGTCTTTCCCTCCCTCCTGTGGCCACACTGCTTTGCAGGCTGTCAGATTCCTTCTGTCCCCTGTGACATCACAGCATCCCTTCCCACTGCCTGCAGCCCGGGATGTTTTTCCTTCCTGGAGCCCAGACAAAGCTCCTCAAGTGCTCACAGGAATCTGTGGCAGGCAGGTGAGCAGGACCAACACTGGAAGGAGCTCGAATGAAGAATCATGAGAATTGCCCAACACCAGAAACACCAAACACCATCCTGAGCAAGGGACTCATCCATCTCCTGCCTTTCTGGCAGCCCACATCCTCATCCCACCCCTCGTCCTGATCAATCAATATCTCCCTGCCGTCTCTTTGCTGTTAGTACAGCAACGATCTCTCTGAATCCAAAGCAGAAGACGAGGGGGAAACAGATTGAATTGGTGTAAGAAAGGAAAAGACCACGAGAGGAAAGGAGAAAAAGAACCCAAGGCAAACCAGTGCAACACCAGCACAAAGCCAAGAACTCCACTGCCCCCTTTGCACCACGAGATTGCCACCCCTGAAAGGAGATGCTGGTGATTGAGGAGGTGGAATTGAGTGGTAGCTGTAAACTGCTCACACCCTGCTCTCCCTCCCCACCTCCTTTTCCACGTTGCAGAGCAGCCCAGGGGCTGTCCTACCTGTGACATTGACTTCCACCAAGCCCGAGCGTGTCCCGATGGCGTTGGTGGCCTCGCAGACGTAGGTGCCGGCCACGCTGTAGGACACGGGCCCTTTGAAGTAGATGGTGTTGTTCTGGATTTCCACACTCCCTGGCAGGGTCCCGTTTGGCCTGGGGGGGACAAAGACCATGGTTGACCCCAGAGGTGACAGCCAGGAGGTCAAGAAGTGTTGCAGAGGCGTGCTGGGTCTGTGCTTGCCCTTGGGCAGGTCCTGAAGCTGGAAAATTCCCATTAAAGCAGGCAGGAAAGGGACACAACCTGACCCTGTTTTACCCCAATTTCCTGCTCATTTCACTCTCCTGACCAGCCAGTGTTAATTGCAACTCGAACTCGAGGAGAGCAGTGTTGATTTAGAGCCCTGCCCATGTCAGAAGAGTCAGGTAAGTGTGAAACTGGAATGATGAAGAACTGAACCCGGAGATTCAGAAAATAAATGAACAAAGGCAGATGAAAAAATAATAAAAAAAAAAGCCCCTGTGTGTTAGGAAAAGACACACATGGCCTGGTTATTCTTAATTACTGAAGCAAAATAAAGTAATTACTTCTCTTAGGCAATTAAAAATTACTCAAGTAATTCCTTCCCCTCCTCCCAACCTGAATGTGCACATATTGTCAGCAATTTGTAAGAAACAAAAGGGAATAACGGGGGTATAATTAGGACTGTAAAGAAGTGCCTAAATGCACGTATTTTGCATGTCTACATACACACATATGTACAGAAAACACAGTTTTTCCAGCTGCATCAAGCCAGTGATCCCAGAGCTGATGGAAAAACACCTTAACCTGGTCCTACAGAGCCCTGAACCTACAGAGCCAAGGGCACATCCCAAAAGGGTGGTGTGGGATGCTCCAGGAGGCTGCTGCCTCCTCCGACAGCTCCCCTGACCGCTGCTCATCACCATCCAAATGGGAGGAGGGGAAAAGCACTGCTGGCTTTCACATTCCAGGCAGGAGCAAAACATCAGCAGCCCCCAGGAAGGGGAGGAGGTACAGAAATAGCCTCAAGTGGCATCTCTTCTGCACTGGGTGCATCTTTGCTTTCCTGGAAATGTTGTGAGGAGCCCAGAGAGCCCCTCGGAGTTGGAGCCGGAGTGGCAGAACCAACAGATGGAGAGAGCTGGGGATGGAGAACTAGGAAAAAAGGGAAGAAAAACAATCCTCTTCAGACTTTCACTTTGAACAGTTTGATCTGGGAAGTGGAATGAGAGAGAATGTGCTCCTTGCAAAGCCATGTTGAGAGCCTCTCTCCTGATGACAAATGCCAGCTGAAAAGAAGAAAGGATCCATTTGATCTTCCTCTTTTAAAGCTACACGAGTGCTTACAGAGAAGAAAGAGCGGCGGAGAGAACCACATCAGGTTGTATCAATTCCCCACCTGGCTCCCCAGACACCCCTCACTCACTTTTCAAGTCCCTTTAGTGTGCTCAGCCAAAAGCTGGAAACCTGGAGGACAAGGAATTGTTGCTGTTTAATGTCAGTGACGTGGGGGGCTGCTGGAGCTGATTTCCAGGGAAAGGTTGTTCACACACAGACAAATTTGGTGTTATTTGTGCCCCTTCAAAGCAGGGAGATCCTGGGTTCCTTTCCAGCTCTGCTCCTGAGGCACTTGGTGGTGCTGGGCACGTTAATCACCTTGTCACATCTCAGCTGCCTCCCGTCACCAGGGCAGAATATTATCCCAGTGAGGTGAGAACGGGAAGTTTTCCCTGGATATTGAGGCTGCACTGTGCTGGCAGCCACCTTCACCCCAGGCACAGGCTGTACCTCGGAGTGACACCGCTGACACTAATGGGACTGGGCCCTAAGTGACCAGAGGGTGAGCGAGGTGTCTGCAGAGACTCCTTGTCCCTGCTGGGAGGTGACATGTGCTGCTGGCAGCTGCTGGGGGCTCTGGGGACACTTACAGCTTCCACTCGTAGGTGTGAGCTGGGGGGTTGGCATCAGATTTGCAGATGAGCTTCACATCCTTGCGGTTCAGGAACCAGTTGCCATCAAAGCCCTCTATGGTGACTTCTGGCTCATCTGCAGGGGTGGTGGGGAAGAGGGAGGAGAGCAGGAGGGGAAAAGGAGAGGAAAGGGGTGTGGGAAAGGAAAGGGGAGAAAATGAAATGGGAAGAGATGAGGGGGCAGGGGTGAAAAAAGGAAAGCGATTGCAAGGAGGGAAAGATGACAGGACAAGGAATGTGAGGGAGGGTAATGAGAGAGAAGGGGGCAAAAAGGGGACGTGGCAGATGCAGAGAAAGAAGGCAAGAAAAAGAGAAAACCCACGATTATTCCAAAGGATCCTTTCAGTTTCCACTCTCAAAAACAAGACAGCAGCCCAACACCTCCCCTCACAAACCCCTCTTCTCCCAGAGCGTTGCCCCCACCCTGCCCCGAGCAGGGAGCCCTCCCAGCCGTGCCCAGGCCCCCTTACACTGCACGTTGAGGGTGATGCTGTCGGTGAACCTCTCCAGCTGGTAGTTGACCACGCACATGAGCTGCTGCCGGTGGGCCTCGCGGCTCGGCACCAGCCGGTACCGGCTGATCACCGTGATGGTGCCGTTGCTGTTCCGGATCTCCTGGAACTCCGCCTCCCCTTTCAGCTTCGTGTCCCAGGTGACGGTGCTGGGGGGTTTCCCGTTGGAGGAGGTGCAGGTGGCTACCAAGATCTTTTCTGTCCTGCCAGCCTTGGCAATAAGCGGCCTCTTGGTGCCCTCCATCCAGTTCGTGGGCTTGGCTGCAGGGGGATGCAGGAGGGAGGAGGAGGAGGAGAAAAGGGTGCAAAGGGATGGTTAGAAAAGCAGTGCTGCTCTGTTTGCTACCTCCCAAGAGCCATCTAACACCACTGAGGCTGTGACAGAGCTTGTGGTGAGTCCAGAGCTGCGCTAATTGCCAGCAGTAATTCCCATGTAATAATTGCTTTATGGCAGTGCCTATGCACCTTGCACCATCTACCTGCATCATTTATGGGGAAACAATGGTGGAGGTGCCCTAAATGCACAGATACATGGAAAGTCAATCCCTTCCTCCCAGAGGTTTTCATCCCTGTGTTAGACAGGAACTGAAGCTGGAGAGAAAATGACTCATGCAGACCTTGGGTGGGGTCTGTTCACTCACAACCCTGAGCGCCAGGGACAAGCTCTGCTGCCTTTTTCCTCTTGACAGCCCCCAGCTCATTAAAACTCACCACTCCCACAGGGAACTGGTCACTGTTCCTGCACCTGCACTAGGAGTGTAGGTGGAGGGAAAAAGGGAACTGAGACTCGGAAAGAAGGACAGCTCAGCTGTCTCAACCACCTGCCCTGGGTTCCCTGCTCTTCACCTCTTCCCAGTCAACTTAAAAATCCATCACAGCTACAATGTACACCCCAAATTCACCTCTGCCCTGAGCTCCCAGGATGTGGATCTCAGGTTCCCCCAGACCTGTTGGACTGGAGGTTCACCCTACAGAGCCTGCCCAGAGCCTTACCCAGCACGGTGAGGTTCAGCTGCCCTTCCCGGTTGCCGGTTGGGAAAGTGGCAAACTCACAGATGTAAACCCCCTCATCCTCCAGCTCCAGCCGGGACAGCTGGATGGTGCCATCCTTGAAGGAAGGGTTGCGGAAAGTCACCCGCTCCTTGTAGGGGGACAGGATGGACACGCCCATGGCGGGGTTGTAGATGGCCACATTCTGCTTGGTGCCGTTGGTGGCCTTCTGCCACGTCACCTGCGTGATCTTCACAATGGGCAGCGGGTTGGTGAAGCTGCAGTGCAGCACCACGTCCGTGCCGATGAACCCCGAGACGGTGTCATTGACCAAGACAGTCTGAGCCTGCAGCCCTGCAAGGAAACGGGGACACGTGAACATTTGTGTGTTTCCCAGCAGCAGCGTGGTTACTGGGCAGCAGGCTCATCAATTCCTCTGTTTATTCCACTTGCTTCTTCTTGGCATGGCTGATACAAGAGCGGTTTGTGGCTACAGGCATCCACCCGGCCATAAACACCTTCTTCCCACCATGAGCAGTCCAGCCTAGGGCCCATCACCACCCAAAGGCACAAGGCTGGATCAATAACACCTCCCTCCCTTTTGTCTTCAGCTCGGGGTGACACTGAACCACGGTAAATATGCAGGGCATGTGTGTCTGCAGGCATGTGAAAGCCCTGATGTTTATCAGCACAGCACATCCCAACACATGCTAACACACACTCACACATCCACTTAATCCCACTGGAGCTGCAGCAGTAATTAAAGGAGCTGCAAAGACTCAACCCTCATTTCAGGGCAGCAACAATTCCCATCCAAGAACGGCTTTAAGGCACTGCCTCTACACCTTGCACAATCCCCCTGTATCACCCAGATCGTTTCTGTGGCCTTCTTATAACCCCAGAAGTGGCTGAATTTAGGAACCTTCCACCTTGATTTTGTGGAAGGTGCTCGTGAAAAGTGGGAGCTGCAGTTCATGACAGCTGTTGTGTCTCAGTTGATTCCTCCCCTGACAGATGGAGAAAAACATCTCCCACCAGACTGACCCTGAAATTCATCTTTGCTGCCACTGTGTCTTTTCCTAATCTGTGTGTTTAGAGATAATGCCCTGGTAATTATGCAGCCAGTATTTGTATGATAAATACAATAGAGAGGCAAGGTGGTGAGAACGAGAAAAGCGGGTTTTGCTCCCTGCTTCTGGGAGAATCTGCAGTTGGATGGATTCTGGGAGCCTGGGAGGAAAGGAAAGAAAGGGATAATAAAAAAAAAGAAACATGCACAGAGAGTGAGGAACATGAAAGAGTAATGGGAGAGAGAGGGGCTGGGGAAAGAAAAATGCATAGCAAGGGTAACTAGACAGCACCTCTTAAAAGAAATGTCACCCTACTCTGTTCTTCCAGGGATGAATGGCTCCCTGTCCAAGGCCAAAATGAACTCCTCAGTGTTGCTCCCCCTGGCAGATGTGCCCTGGGATTTCTCCGAGTCTCCTTCCTGCAGTTTCACACACACACACACACACAAGTGCAAGCAGACAAAACTCTTCTCCACCCACCCACCCACACTCCACGTTGCCCCCTCACTCCCTGCCTGCTGTTCCCAGCCTTATCCTAATCCCCACATCTCATCCACGCCTCTTCTTTCTCCCTTCTCCTTCCTGTGACCCTGAGGACAAGCCCCAACAACCCAGCCCGGCCACGAGACGCCACCAGCTGACCACAGCCATCAGCAGTTCCGACCGAAACTCGGCCTCCAGAGCTTTGTGTGAACTTGCTCCCTGTTCCCCGAGCCAAGCCCCACACCCCAGCACTGCAGCTGGGTGCTCAGGAATGTTCTCCAGAGCTTCTTACAGCCACAGCAAAGCGCTGGTGCCCTCATGAGCCTGCACACACGAAGTCACCGTGTCCTCTGGGGCTGGCAGGGTGCACCTTTCCCCTCCCAGCACAGCCAGGGCCATTTTCCCCATGGTTTTCCCTCCACAAAGCAGAGGGTAGGGATGTTCCTGCTCTGAGAAAGTCACATCTGGATGGTGTTTCCCCTCTGGAGAAGGACATCCCAGCAGCAGGACACAGTGAAGGACTTTTCTGCCACCAGTGCCCACAACATCCTCCCTGATGAAACGAGGGCACAGGCTGGGTTTAGATGAGGCCACGCTGGGATCTGAGGGCAGAATGGGTGGATAGGGAGGGGGGAGATGTCTCCACCATGCTTCGCAGCATATGCTGCTCCTTCCACCCCGGAGGCGAGCGAGCATTGCCCACACCCGAGGTGAGGAACAGCTTTGCCAAGCAGTCTGGCTCGGAAGGCTCCAGAGCCTCCCAGAGCGTGTGGGGGCTTGCTGGAGAGCACTTCCATCACGTAGCCAGGGCCTTGGAACGGCCCAGCCTGGCCGTGGGTGTGCTCAGCGCTCCCTCCTTCCCCAGGGCCGGGGGAGCGCGGAGTCGGCAGCGCCTCTTTCACCGAGGGCTCGTGCCCCCAGCGGGGCCTGCCCGGGGCTGGGGCGCTGCCGCAGCCGGCTCTGCTCCCCACAGGCTGCCTGACCCGCCACGGGCCTAGCGGGGCCCTTTGAACCGGCATTCCCACACCCCAACAAAGAGGCCCCGTCCGCCAGCGCAGGAAGTCGCGGCCCAGCGTCTCCTCCTGGTGCCAGGGGAGCAGCAGAGGGGCCAAACTGCAGAGGGGAGGGGGTGGAAGCCGCCAGCTTCTCCTCAGGGTCACCCCTGCAGGGCTGGCAGTCCCTCGGGGGACATCTGGATGAACACTGCCAGGCCGAAGGCCTCCACGGATGGGCAACCAAGATGTGCCCCTCAAACGAAGATAAAGTCAATCAGCCTGCAGCCATTCCAGCAGGGAAGGTGATGGATAGCACAGGGGAGGTCAATCCGATCCCTCACTCCATCCATCATTACTGCGCCCTTCCTGTGCGCTGTGATTTCCCTGCAAATTAATGAACTGACCCTTTTAAAAATCAAGTTATTTATCTTGACCTTGAGCAGCAGCAACAATTCCCAGTCTTACCCTCCCCCTGCAATGGGATCCACGCATCAATGCAGACTGGACTTGGATATAAACTGGAGAAAAAGTGGATTTTGGAGTTGATAAACCTGATCCTGAACCCAGAACGGTCCTGCAGAACCCTCCTGTGCCCAGGTGTAACGAGCCAGACTTTTGGCCAGGGAAAAAGCTGGTGCCAGGTGAGTGAGGCACCTGCCTGCCAACAACCAAATGCTGCCAAAGCTGGGATTCAGGCCCTTACATGCAGCAGCTTTAACAAAAACACATTCCAAACTTTCTCGAGGCTCCAAGGGAAAAGGGGAAAAAAAAACCACGGGGCAGAAGAAATAACAAAACAAAACAAACAAAAAAATACCCTGAAAAACCCCAAACACTGCGCGGAAATCGCGCTTCCTTTCCAGGTGACTGAACAACTCTTTTGCAAGACAGGAAAAACTCTTTCTGTTCCACTCATCCAAGCCTTAAATCAGGAAAATAACGCACCCGTTCTGCTCCAGGAGCACCCACACCTCAATGCAGCAATGAGGAAGGGGGACAGATGGAGGAAAGGGGTTTGGGAAGTTGCTGGATCAGCCTCCCATCCTAAATCAGAAGCCAGAGGGCAAACTTGGCTGCTGCCACGCTCTGGGGAGCACTTGTTTGCAAGGTGACTGAGCTGGGCTGGCGGGCCTTCCCTCGCCCCGTTACACACTCAATAATTCATCAGGGCAAATGCATAGATAATTGATGGCAATGAGCACGCACGGTCGGCAGAGGAGGAGAAAATAAAATCACTAATCAGCCTCTGGAGAGGTTTGAACATATTCAACTGGATGTGTGCGCGTGTGTGAAGTGCTGGGATTCGCCGTGTTTCTGCTTTGCTGAACGATCTGTGTGGTTGGTAGGGCAGGGAAAAGGCTTGGGATGGATCCTGCTGTTTTCACGCCCCGGGCCAGATCTCCCAGTGCCCACCAATCCATGCTGACACCCCCCAGGGGCAGCCAGCACCCGAGCAAGGATTAGCTGGATAGGTTGCAGCTTGCCCACTTGCATTTTATTCATTAGTTTTGCGGTGTTATTTTTTGTCAGGGACCAAAAGGGCCCAGCCGTGTGCCAAAGACGTTTTGGTGCCAAGACCTCATTAATGGAGACCTTGGAGATCCTACTCCTCCACCTTGGCCTCTGAAGTGGTTTGTGTTGGTGCCTTTCCCCACGATCCCAACCCCAGATATTCAGTGAGGCCTCGGGGGCACCGTGCAGAGCTCGGGGTGCCCTGAGGCACAGGGGCTGGGAAGGAAGGTCTGCACTCCCTGGGCGTCAGGGGCATGGGGGACGGAGCAGAAGCGGCAGGTGGTGGCTCTTGGACCTGAAAACCCTTTCTCCTAAAAGCCCGGGAGGTGCTGTTCCAGCGAGGCTCCCGCACTTGCAAATCAGGTTCTTGCTCCCCCATATAGAAAGCTCTGGAAATGATCTCCAGGCTCTGGGTGAGCTCTGTCACAACCTCCCTCAATGCCTCTTTGTTAACAGCCATGTGAACTCCACTCTGCTTTGCACAACCTTGCCTCTGCTGAGCCTCTCACCGATTTCTCTCCCTCCTGTTCCCTGATACTCATCTCCCCCCAAGGGCACTGAAACAGCCCTTGGCACGAGTGTGATGAGCCACCCTTTGGTGTGGCAATATCATGACTGATGCAGATGTCACAGGGATCGCTCCTAACAGTCTTAGTCACAGCAGCCAGGATCTTACAGAAGGACACATCAATGCATCACACATCAGCCTGAAAAACTCCCACAAAAAGCACCTGATTTTGTGACAGCGCTGTGGCCACAGGCAGTGATGTCCCATCCGTGGTCCCACGTGTCTCACAGACCCTGCTCATTTTCCATGAAGGAAAAGTGGGATGGAACAGGAGCCCAAAACTTTCCACTTGGTGGCACCTAAAAATTTTTCTTGTGGTGTTTCTGAACTCATCTTTCAAGTGGAAAACAAGGTCTGAAACGCAACTCCTGTGGGGCAGAGCACAGGTGGCCTCCAACAGCCCAAAGGAACATCCCAGGTGTGTCAGGCAGGGTGGGAAACATGGGAAAGCAGATCCTAAATCCCAGCAGGGGAATTTCAGGTGGCAAGAAGCAAAGGTGTGAGGTGGCGCTTGGCCAGGAGGTTGGGGTTAGTACCTCTGCTCTTGCCAGGGAGGCTTTGCATTGATTGCCAGGCTTTTAAATCAGGATTCTGCTGCTCTTCCAGGAGCACAGGGCCTGCCTCACCCTGCTGGGAGCCTGCTGCAATGGAGGAGTGGTCTCCAGTGAGTCAGTGGGCCCCAGTGAGTCACCTCCAGGCCCTTCCTGTGGCAGCAGACTTTCACTGGAGGTCTCTCTGTCATCACTGATTCACTTCTGCAGAGCTTGAGCACCACAGGGATTGTAAAACTTGAGTTTCCAACACAAGGGGAGGGGGAGCCTTAGAAGAAAGATGAGAGAGATGTGGCAAGATTATAGCTCCAGGTGACATGGCTGCACATGAAAGGCCTGAGATAACACTGGGGTGGGGTGGGGGCACCCCAAGAGAGAAACTGCACGCCCAGGCATCCCTTCCCCCTTCCTAGTGGGAGCTGGGAGAGATTTATGGGAGCTGTCGGGAAATGGCAGCGCTGTACAATGGCCCGCCTGGCCCTCAGCCAAATAAATCCCTCTCAAACAAGAAAGAACTGGGCTTGGCTTTGGCTTGCAAATGGGAAACACGGGGGCCTGTCCTCGAGGTCAGTGGTTCAGACCCAGATCCAGCCCAGGCAGCAGAGCAGAGATGATTTCACCCCAGGACCAGTCAATGGCTGGTATCGAGTGAGGTCTCCAGCCAGCCCTTCATTGGCTGCCTTGGGATAAAGCCTTCTCCTGCCCGTGCAGCATTTCCTCTTTGGATAAATGGAGCACAAAGCAGCCTCAGGAGCCCCTTGAATGAAAGCTCTTCCCCAAAGGGCCTGATCCATCGATGCTCCACTTGTTCCCCATTACGCTTTGGGAAGTCTGGTCACTGAGCCACTGCTGGAATTCACACACAGGCCCTGGGCAAGAGCAAGGCCATGCTGGTCCCAGTGCTCCTCACAGAAAGAGAGGAAACAAAAGCAGAGGCCAGGGTGGGATGGGCCGCAAATGGAAGAGACAGAGATGACCAGCAGACTAGACCACGAGTTCTCCAGCTTTGCAAACATCCCCAGCTGCATCCAGCCAGGAAAAGGGCTGCAGACCAGAGGAGTGGGATGGGAACAGCAGCCTGCCTCTGCTCCCAGCTCTCCCTCCCTGCCGTTCCTGCCCTGGCTTTCTCACAGCTGCTTTGCTTCACCCCCCAAGTCACGGGGAGGGGAACATGCCCCATGGCAAAAGCAGGGAGGCTGGCAGAGCAGGGCTCCCGCGGAAAGAGCTGACACAGCACTGGGAAAGGCCTTCCTGCAATAAAGCTCGGAAAGCCCATGCTCAGCAACAAAGCACAAAGCTCCCCGTCCCCGCCGCGCAGCGCCCGGCCTGCCCCAGCCGCACGTCAGCTAATCCTGGGATCCAGCTGCCAGTTCCCACACACCTGAGCACACAGCAGGCTCTCCCGTGCCGTGCCTAACGTGTCCCAGTGCCGGGCACTTGGCCCATTTTCCCCTCTCCTTTTGGCTGGACGTGACTCCAGCTCCTTCCTCAGCTCTTTTCCCACTGTGTGCTCTGGCTCACACCTGTCCAGCGCCCGGCTTCACAACTCCAATCTCCTTTCTCCTGCAATTTCCACGTCACATCTCCTTCTGCCCCCACTGCCTGTCTCCAGGACTGCCTCTCCAGCTGGGCAATGCTTGTGCCTTCCTTTGATTTGCCCTTCTTCCATGGTAGCCTTAAAAATCTTCCCATCCCTCTTGTGTCTCTCCACCATCAGCACCACACCCCAGCCCACTCACTCGCCTCTTCTCATCCCCAGCCACTATTCCACCAGTGAATATGTCCAGGATCACAGTTCTGCGCTAGGAAAAGCAGGCAGCTGGCCAGGCAAAGACAAAGAACCAAAAATCCAAGACTCTTCTCTCCAGAATCATCTCATTGCCTGCCAGCAAGGAAAAAACCAAGGTCTTTTTGCTTACCAATTCTAACCTGTAAGCAAAAGAAAGAGGACCACAAGCAGAGCCAATGCTTATTTGGTGGTTGGGTGGGGAAGAAAAGCTGGAAAATCAAGTGTGGAGGAAGGGAAAGAAGCTGGAGCTTTGAGAAGCGGGAAGCTAATTAAGCTGAGACTGTCCTGAGACCTTATCTTGATGGGCTGAGTCCCCGAATGCACACGAGTGTTTTCTCTCACTGCCTCTTTCTTGGGCTTCCTTGTTGCCTTGGATGTTGTTCAAGGAGTTCTGGTCCAGTGCTAAATCTCCTCACTATTAGAGCTCTCCAGGTGCTAAGGAGGAGGGATTTAATGAGGAGCTGTGAAGAGGGGATCAAGATAGTAACCCATGGAGAGCCTCATTTCTGAAACGAGGGAACTTGAGACTGAAGAGATTCAATAAAAACAAAAATAAACTTGATGGCTCAGAAAAATGAGAGAACATCAGATCCTTCCTTCCCTCGCTGGTCTGTGGGCTCGGAGCTGGAGCAGGAAACGGGGGAGCTCTGGGGCTGGAGCAGGGAATGACTCACTCGCCTCCACAATGGGAACGGGACAAAGCCGAAACTCTGCTGACTCAGGCGTGACTTCAGCGCCTGGGTTAATAACTGGCAGCCTCCTCTGGCTGCCCCCACCAGCCAGTTCCCTCTGTCCCCACTCAAACCAAGCCTCTTTCATCAGGCTGGATGCCCGGTCACAGGAAATTATCAAAGATCCAAACGCTGGTCCTCTGTCCAAAACATGGTGAAAAACGCATCCCTGCCAAACCATGCTGGTGCTGGCCAGCCCCGTAATTGTCATGGAGAAGATCAAAACTCCTACTTTCCTACAGTTGAAATGCACGTTTAACAGTCACAGCTTTCTGCCTGTGGTTTTGCTTTCCTCCCATTATCTCTCAGGATATAACATATTGCTGATATCTCGCTATCTCCCGAAGTTAAAAAGAAATGTTTCCTCCTCTCGCAAGCGGGAATGCCACGCTCTGTTCTTCTGCAATTTGTTTCAAAAGATAGAAACGAGCAAGTTTTTTTGTAACCAGGAAAATGTGATATAAGTTCTGGTGGCTGACAAGTAGGAAAAAGCTTTGCAAACAAGACAAATGCAAACATGGCACCAACAGATGCAATGGACAGACACCCTTCGCTGGCTCCCTGCCTGTGATTTCTCTTTTAATGTATTTTTATCTTGCCCTAGAGATATCTCTGCCGGGGAGTGGGGAAGGCTCAGACCTCCCGATTTTCTCTGGGTTGTTTAAGGATTCCTGCCGGTGAACAACAGCCCGGAAAGTACAGTGAGTACAAATAACCCCAAATTCAGTGTCCTGCCCGATTTCCAGCCTGCTGCTGCTCAGCTCTCTTATCATCAAGCCCCTGTGCAAGGAATTCCTACAAATTTCACCTCTTCCCGGGTTTATGATCTCCATAAAGCAGAGGCAGACACAGCTCCAGTCCTACCTGGGCCCCATCTGCAGGAATCACTCTGCATATTTATGGAAAAAGCTTTGCATCTTCAAAAGGCTTTTCAAACAGCAACTAATTAATCCTCCAACACCCTGAGAGGCAGGAAAGCGTTATTACCCCTGCTTTCAGGGGTGGGGAAATCAGAGGTGCTGAATGACAAAGAGATGTGCCCAAGGCCACCCAGGCAAGCACTGGCAATCTCACTCGGTTAGAGGTGGGGATCTGCATGGGATGGTGGCAATTCTCACCTGAGGAAGCAGGGATGGAGGCATCGGTGGGGAGGCCCCACAGCCCCACCCACCACTCATGCAAATGGCAAAGTCACCTCATTTCCATGGCTGAGGAAACCGAGGGAGATGAAGTGGAAAATCCATTTAATAGGCAGAGCCTGGAAACCTAAACATTGCCCAGTCAAGAGCACCACTAAAGGTTCCCAAAATGTGGCTCACGTTCTTCCCAACCACGAGCAAACTGCTTGCAACCAAATCGCTGGGATTTTGTGTTAAGAACATGCCAGAGGCTGGGGGTGAGTCCCATTCATCCTCTGAGCAAAGCCAGCCCCACATTTCTGAAATATTCCACATACTGAAAAAGAGTGGGGTTAGATTAGATTTTAGGAAGAAATTCTTTACTGTGAGGGTGGTAAAACACTGGCACAGGGTGCCCAGAGCAGCTGTGGCTGCCCCATCCCTGGAAGTGACCAAGGTCAGGTTGGACAGGGCTTGGAGCAGCCTGGGATAGTGGAAGGTGTCCCTGCCCATGGCAGGGGGTGAAATGGGATGAGCTTTGAGGTCCTTTCAGCCCAACCCATTCTGTGACCCCCACGCTGGGTGGAGATGCAACTCTCACATCCATTAAGGTCCCGGCCTCCACCCAGGCTGTCTGGGAATGATTGCTGAGCTCAGAGGGGCCTGCAAGAGCCAGGACTGTAAACAAGTGACAAGACCACCCATTAAAGGCAGCCCAAGCATGGGAAGGGGGAGGAAGGCAGGGAGGGAGGGTCAGAGCCCAGCAGGGAGACCTCCCACCACGGGGCACGCTCCCGCCCCATCCTCCGGGTGCCTGGGCTCTGCTCTCCTGGGCCACCAACCCAGGCACAGGCACTCTTCCCTGCCCAGGAGGCTGAGGGCTGTCAGCAAGGGCTCAGGGAGACACGCAGCTTCAGCCCAGAGCAGACGGCAAGGCAGGAGGAGCAGGGAATTCTGCAGAAAAAAAGATGATTTGAACTGCAGAGAGGAGGTCACTAACACCCATTTCCCTTTGGACACCTCTCAGTGGGAGCATTACTCCTTCTGCCGAGTTAACTGGGGACTCAGACTCCAAAGCTGTATTTCCGTAGTGATTGTAATTCAATGAGGGACACAAGTGAACTTCCAGGAAGGGAAATTAAAGATTTCTCCAAGCCTGATTATCCCATTCTCCAACAAGGTGGCTTTGTGCTTCCAGGTAGCCCCAGGGAGGAGCTGGGTTGTGCTACAACACTCGGGGGAATTCGATGACGAATGTCCCTCAGGAGGTGGAATGACAGCAGTGCTGAGTGACAGCAGTGCTGAGTGCCTCGGTGCCCGGGGACAAAGGTGTCCCTTCAAACACAACCACCTGCACTGGGCTGCTTCTGGAGGCCTCTCTCAGGGTGTTCCACTTTTATCCCAAATCTGCCTGAGCAGGAAGGTTGGGATCGCACCAGCTCTGACAGGCCTGAATCCCTGTGCCAGGCTGGAATCGCACATTTGCCCTACACCTACTATTCCCCAAGACTTGGTTCATGAGAGACAAGCCAGGACCAAAATCAGCTCCCCATGGAGATCCATGAACAGGCAGCAGGATGGAGCAAGCCAAGAGCCAACACCCCACTCCCAGCCTCGTGCTGTAGAAACCAGGCCTGGATTCAGAGGGTTAAACAGCTCAGCTGGCCTTAATTGACAGATTTTATTGACTTTTATCATGATTTCATTGACTTTTGTTCAACTACATCAGCACCAGGCTCCCTTTTTCCTTCTCAGGGAGCAACAAGCCAGGTGCAGAAGGACGTGGATGCCAGATGGATTTTCCTGTGCCACTGGGGAGAGCTCCAGTGAGTCATCCTGGTCTTCCAAAAACCAGGAGGTCAGCTGCTCTCCGGGGGCTCCTGTGTGCTTTGTCCCAGCTCAGACTGGGGGCTGCCACAAAAATGGAAAGCATGCGATGAAAAAATAACCGGAGCTGGTGGAAAATTTTCCAGCACAGCATATTTTTCTGATGGAAAGTGTCACTTAGTCCAAGCCAAAACCATCCACTGGAACGTGCTGATTTTGGCAAAATTCTATTTAAAAAAAAAAAAAAGCGCCCTTTTGATAAGTTTGAAGTGGTTTTTCCTTGTGGACTCTCGTTTCTTTTAAATGGATTTATGGTAAAACACCAACCAGGACTGCAGCCAGGATGGGATGCTTTGGTTGCCATGGAATGGGGACATTTTGGATGATGCCAGGCCAAAGCTTTCTTTTGAAATTTCCTTTCTGTGGAAGTTTTCAACTGACAGCCTCAAAGCAGAAGGAGAACTCCCTCTGAAACGCCCAAATCCCCACTCTGCCAACCCATCCTGCGTTAGTCATCCCCACAGCTGACCTTTCCAACAGCTCTCACCCCCAAACACAAATCACCTCCCTGGGACTCTCCCCACCTTCATTTTCCACATTTTCTGGGCTCTGATCCATCTGGATTCATCCTTCTCTGGGTCTCATCCCACCCTGTGCCTGGGTTAGGAGTTTTCTGGGGGCTTGGGCCAGCCCTCCAAGCTGTGTGGGACCCACAGCCGCGCTCCAGCACCTCTCCCTCTGGATTCCCTGTCTATTCCTCCTTCCTGACAGACGGATTTGCTCCCACCCTGCACCTGCCTGGCGTGCCCACCTCCTCCTCCTCCGTCTGCTGCTTGTGCCTTTCCACTCTCTAACAGCTCCAAGGGAGGCTGGTTGAGAGAACTCCTGTTCTTTTCAGATTTGGGGGCAAAAAAGAGGGAGAGAGAGAGAACACAAACCAGACTGTTACATTTTTTAGCAGACATGACAATATGGACACAGTTCCTGCAGAACATTGTGCATATTTTAAGACAAACTTTACCCCAAAAATGTCAGCCAGCTCCCCTGGTGGGAGGAAGAATGAAGGAATGAAAGGGTCCTGCAGGTTCCCAGCAGAACTTTTATCTTGGAAAAGCTGGAAACTCCTGAGCACCTCCCCCAGTACAGCACCCTGCTTGCCTGATGCGTCCCCCAAGGGCTGGAGCGAGAAGGGATGCTCCAAAATAGCACATTTCCCACAGGAGCAGCCCTGCCCTCCACCAGGGGAGTGCCCAGGATGGAGGAAATGGCTCTGGAGACAAAACCCTGGAGGCAGGAGCAGGGAGGCCTGGAGGGGAGATGGGATGGGCTTTGCTCAGAGAGGCCGTGAACTCCAACCCTGGAAGGGTCCAAGGCCACGTTGGGTGGCACTTAGGGGAAGCTGTCCCTGCCCATGGCAGGGTGTGGAATTTAAGGTCCCTTCCAAGCCAAACCACGCTGTGATTCCATGCCTTCACCTCCCATGCCAGGACCATCACCCAGGCGAGGCAGAACTGTGCAGAAAGAATCCCTGGCAGACAAAACTCCTCCCACAGAAGGATGGGACCAGCCTGGCTGTGGCTCCCCACCTCTGGACGTGGCAGCTGGGCTTGGGTTGTTCACAGGCTCCACAGTGTCACTTATTTGTCACCTCTGCTTGAGCTACGAGCTGCTCAGAACCACCTTTGCTTGTTGCTTAGGGACCAGAGCGACAGACAGAACACAGCTGGGTGCTTGGCTACCTAAGGAGATGGAGGGGAGGATATAAATAGCTAATGGCAAGAGGAAAGAGGACAAAAAGTCCCATTTCCAATCTGGTAAAAAACTGACCAGAATAGTAGTGGAGGAAGACTTCCAGAAATAACCACGTGGGTATTAAGTGAATGGAAAATGAATTAAAGGAAAAGAGAAGACAGGGAAAAGAGACTAAAAGGAGCTTCTGAACTTGTTTGAACAGTAACTGTCCCATCCTGGAGAAAGAGTTAATGTCACCTGGGTGCCACACATCGTTACTGGAGGTAACTTCGGAGTGACAGGCAGCAGTGGAGAAGAAAGATAAGTATGTAGATAAATGTCATTAACCCCTGTTAGTGCAGGGCTGGGAGAGTTCAAAGGCTCCATCTGCAGTGAAGGGTGGAGGTCTCAGGGACCGTGTCTGCCTTGTTTGTAAAAACTCTGAGAGGAGGCAGTTAGATAAAGCAAAAGTTTCTTCCAGGCTTGAGAACCTCCTGTTTCTGATGCTGCCACAACACCGGGGCTGTGACAGTCACAGGGAGCTCTCAGTGTGGGGAGCACATCAGTCCAGGGGTGCCAGGGTGGGTTCTGCGTCTGAGGGCTCCCTGTGCCCTGCCCCAGCGAAACACAGCGACGGAGCAAACAGCACAGAGGATGAGAAGGATGTGCCCCAAAGGGAAAGGAAGAGCCTTCATTTCGGGGAGGGACACACCTTCCTCGGGAGAGATCCCATCAGAGAGCAACAACAGCCCTGAAAAGGAAAATAACAGGCTCTTCACAGACCGAGCTGAGAGGGAGCCCAGTGTGATCCCCACGGCTGTTCCAGCCCTGTGGGCTATCCAGGCTCAACAAACACCGAGAAAAGGGCTGGGATACTTGGCTGTGGATGTCCCCAAGCAAAGGACTCAGACAGGGAAGCAACACAAAGCCCAAGAGGAAGAGGAAGTTTACAGCTGTCCTCAGAAAAGTCAGCATGGCCTTTCCTCTCAGAGCTTCCACATCCCCTGGGAAAGCACAACAACTCATCTGCAAGTCTGCACAGCGCCCTTTGGGAGTTGGAACCTCGGGCCTGACAACTCAGTGGCAAAGTGTGAATCCAAAGTAATTGCACTGTTTGCTCTGGGAATACTCCAGATACACTTGGCATAACAGAGGAACACTCAAGAGTTCTCTCACTGTAGGATCTACAAACCCCCTGTTCTCTCACATCCCTAGGATTTGGTTTTTCTCTTCTCCCATGCCTTCTTTCTTTCCATTGCCCTGATTTTAGAAAAAGGCATTTGAGTTTCTGCCTTCACTCCCTGCCTGCGTAATGAAATCTTTTTATCCTCCAAACCTGCCCTGCAGAGAGGGGGTTCTCTGGAGCAGGCAGGGAGGGGGGGGTCCCTTAGGCATAAAGACAAACGATCTGCAGGCAGCTGTTGGGGCTGCAGGGTTAAGCCATTTTAATTACCTGCAAGCAGAGCACCAGCCAAGGAATGGCCGATGTGTAAAGCAAGCCCTGCTGTCCCAGCGGGGCTGGGATGTCTCACCAGGCTCCTGCTGATCCTCTGTTAGATTAAATTCTTCGGTGAGGGCTGCCCTACAGTTTTATGGCAGCGGGGATAACTTCCCTGCACCCACGACTGGGTTGGGGCAGTGCCTGTGATCCCAGAGTAGTGCAACTGCAAACCTCCCGCCTGGACGGCAACGCTGCGAAATCCAAGGAATTCAGCAGGGTTTGAAGGTGTTGCTTTTCCATTCCTCACACTGCAGAGAGGCAGATCCCTGGTCTCTATCTGTCCCCATCCTACCAAGCCCTTCCCAACTCCCAGCAGTTCTCCGTGGTCCCCTCATATCCCTTCATCTTCCTCAGGTGCCCACAGCAAACCCAAGGGAAGGAAGATGGTGTTTGGGTGTGTTTATTGGTGGGCAGAGGGAAGGGAAGGAACAGATCTTTCCCAGGGGACTCCGATGGGAGTCAGGGCTGAGCAGCTCTTCCCCTCGCAGGGACGGCCACTTGGGTCACCCTGGCTTCATGTGGAGGCACTGAGGCTACGCCAGGGCTCCTTCCCACCAGGAATGTGCCAGACTGTGCTGTCAAAAACTGCTGCACGTGCCTAACTCCCCTCTGCCTCCTTCCCAAGCACTCCACAGGGCAGTTCAGGGACTGAACCCAGGGAATCCCGTCCCCTCCCAGCTGGCAGTGGCTCTGCTGCACAGACCTTCTTGGTTCCCTGCCTCCACCCCTTCTCCCCCCTGTGCCAGCAGGTACTGGGAAAGCCACAGCTTGGTCCCACGGGACTCAGGGTCCCCATTCCTCCCATTTCCCTTGCCCTGGCGCACGGGAAGCCGCACCCTGACCTCTTCCAGCTCCGACTTGCTTTCCCAAATTGGGCCGGTTTTGGGCAGGACGTGCCGGGACCTGCCACCTCCTCGCCGAGCCTTTGAAGGAGGCCACGTAGGCAGCTGCACCCGCAGACCCAGCCCGCAGACTTTCATGTGGAACAGCCTCAAACCCGTGAGTCACCTGGCTCCAGCCTGGGAAGGCTCCTGTTCCCTCTCCCGGTGGGAGAGACGGGCCCAGGACAACAGGACTCCCTTGCCAGTAACTCCTGGGAGGGCAGGCTTCTGTGCCGGGTTTGGGAGCAGGGTTTTGGACCTCAGGGTGGGAGAAGGGGAGGCCTTTGTGCAGCCTGCTGTGAGAAGGGGGAAGGGGACAAGGGACGGGACTCCTGGTGCCACAGCAGATAACCAGAGCAGATGGCTCCCTGCAGGGCAAGCCCCAAGTCAGGGAGGTCTGGTGTTCTCCAGCCTCAGCAAAGGAATCTGCCTGCTTGGGGGGATTCTCCCTGCTCAGCACTGACCCACTTCCCCTCCCCCAGAGAGCCCCTCTCCCCCTCAAACCCATTTTCATCCCATTGATCCACTCTCCTTCCCTCAGTGCTCTCCAAGGAGGGCTGAGGGCGAGCTGAGCCACCTGACTGACCAGCAAGGCCCAGAGCAGGGTGTGTGCACAGGGAGCATTTCGGGGAAGAGGAAACACGTGCTGTATTCCATGTGCTGTATTCCGAGTGCACACGGCTGCTTCCAGGGCTTGGAACAAAACGCTCCTGGATTTCCGGCTCCAAATCCCCCACCAAGGCCATTTTCTCAGCCAAAGGGACAATGGAGACCTGACATAAACAATCCTGTAGGATCAGCACATGGGTACCCAGCCTGCCCCCACCGCTGCCTCGCCTCCCCCTCAGCCCAGCTGAGGCCAGCAAGACACAATGTGTAATTAGGTTAATGAGCTAAGCACGGGTTTTAATTGGGATTCCCCGATTTACTGGTCTATCTCCTCCTTTTGTTTTACTGCTGGTGCAGGTTCCTAAAAGCTGCCCTTGCTAAAGGCCCTGATATCAGAAAGGTCTTACGGATCTTTAATTGTATTTAATCATCAAGGTAATTAATGATCCTTGAGCAAAATGGAGATTGCATCTAGAGTAGTTCCAGTCCTGCCCTTCAGCATCTGTTGTGTCTGGGCACAGGAATTCTGCAGGCACACAGGAGAGGGGTTCACACAGAGCGAGACAAAAGGATGGAAGAGAGAGGAGAGCAGTGGGAGGAGAAGGGATTATGGGGAAAAAGCACATTTAAAATGGAGCAGGAGCTGAGCAGAAGAGAGGGAAGCAGGGAAAGGGAGACAATGCCATTCCTTCTCCTCACAGACAGGAGCCATTTCATTCCAGAGCCCGGAGTGCTGGCCCGGGGGGATGGCTGGGTGTTCCCTGTGTCCCCAGACTGGACAGCCTTGACCAGCACTCGGTGCTCAGACAACTCCCACGGGACAACCACCTGCTCCTGCTGTTCCCCTTTTCCACTCCTTGCTTCCCTCTGGCACCATTTCACACCCCTTTTTTTTTCTCAGGAAGACATTCCCAAAGTTCAAAACCTTGAGCTGGAACACGGGAGAGGGGGAGTGATGGGCAGCAAGTCCCAGCACGTCCCCTCTCTCCCAGGCCACAAACTGTGCACCTCCCATCCCTGCTGCCAACCCCTCCGCTTCTCCCAGAGCACAAACAAAAGCCTGTCCAACCAGAAACGGGGCTGCCTGCTCCAACTTGCCCCAGAAAGGCAGATTTAGTGAGAAATGTCACAGGCAAAGCAGCAGGGACGTGGAATTGCTGTTGCTTGGGATGTATCAGAGCTGTCCTGGACGCAGGGATGTGCGAGCAGGGAGCTGGAGGGGGATGTGCTGGCTTGTTGAGGAATGTCCCCGGGCTCCCAGCCCCAGTGACAAGGGATGGTGCAGTGCAGGAAAAGCACTGCCCTCCCCTCCTCCGGCCCCAGCAAGGCTGAACGCAGGACAGTTGCACAAACTGCACGTGAAGCGGTGCAGCCTGGTAGTGGGGTGATATTTGGGACTGCACAAGTCCTCCCCAAAGGAAAAATCCAGCTGCCACAGCAGATCCACCCTTCTCATTCCTATTCTCTCTGTGCTAGAGCACGAGTGAAAGGCCCTGGCGTGGTGCTGCAAGGAGCCTGCTTTTATTCTGTCACTGTAAATGAGCCCCAGCGTGGCTCCACACTGGACCCGGATAAGCTCTGTGAGTTGGGGCTTGCACAGAGGAGTTGTTGGGTTGGGCTGGCATTTCCAGCTGCCCATAAACTGAGCTCCTCGAGCTTGGGGCAGCCTGGAGTCAGGGTTAAAGGCTGGGGGCAGAATTCCCCTCCAGATACCGAAAGCCCAGTTTTTCCTGGAAACCTGGGGCTCTGTTACCATGGGAAAGGCACCGTGCAGAGCCAGTCCTGACTGGGAATCTGCCCCTTCCCACTCTGGAACAAGCTACCTTCCCAGGCAGGTTTCAGCTTGCTTGGGCCGTCAGCTTGGCGGATCTCATTTCTCGTGGTTTTTTTCTCCTTTATTGCCTCCCTATCTGCCCCAGGCCTTGAGAAAGGGCTGCCTCCTCCTTTAGAGCATTAGCAGCCCTGCCAGTTTTCCCCACTTGGAATATTTCATGCAGAGGCCCTTCTTTCTCCCACGCTCCCTCCGCATCCAGGTTGCCCATCCCACGTCCGGCCGTGGCTCCTGTGGCAGCTGGTGCCTCCAGGTGCTGGCACTGAGGTGGTGTCCCTGCTCCCTGGGCTCCATCCCTCCAGCCACAGCACAGCGGAGCAAACGGGAATGCGAGATGGGAGATACTGGGAGATACTGGGAGAGATGGGAGATACTGGGAGAGGCAGAGTGCCAGGAGCTGCGGAGGAAGCAGGGACACCCCGACACGGGGGACACGGAGCGGGCCAGCACAGAGGGACCAGGAAGGGAGGAAGTCACAGGCCTGTCCACAGGGATGGGCCTTGAAAAGGGGAATTTATTCCCCTGCAGTGGGGAATAAAAGGGCTGGAAATTGGGAAAGCCTGGCCACAGATGGTGGGTTTGGTCGTGGCTCCCACAAAGCCCTCCCGCGGCAGAGCAGAATCCAGCCTCCCTCCCAAGGCTGATCCCCACAGCCCCTGATCCTGGGAATGGCTAAGCTGATTGCAACAGCCCCGGAGATCTGCATCAAGCCTCTCCTCCTTCCCAGCACACCAGATCAGGCCGCCTGATTGTGTCATTTATTCCCCCGTAAACAGAGCAGCCAAAGGAGAAACCCAGCCCAGAAATGAGAAACTTTCCTGGAGACGCAGCTGGGCCAGGCAGGAGGAGCAGAGCAGGGATGAGGCTCCCTGGCCTGACCTCACTTGTGCTGGAGCTGCCTTGGGCTGGAGGCACAGCAACGTCATCTGCAGCCCAGTGCCCGGCTGGCAAAGACCCCTGGTGGGTCCGTCCTGCCCCACAGAACCCTCCAAAAAGCACCCACAGCTCTGGAGGAGAACACAGCCAGCCCTTGTGCTTCAGGGCAGGAGCTGATCCTGGCTTGCCACAGCAGGGAGGAGCTGCCCCTTCCAGGCATGTTCCCTACTGTCCATTCTTCCCTGCTGCCACTACCAAGCACTTTCCCTGGGCTGAAAGGCAGGCCCGAAGTCCAAAGCCAAAATCTGCAGCAGTGGGGCTCAAATCCTGCTGCCTGCTTGCAGGGGTTGTGTTATATCCCACCAGGGAGCGACTTCCAACTGCTCACACCCTCCTGTGGAGGTGCAGGCTGCTGGACTCCATTATTCCTGTGGATCCCTTCCAACTCAGGATATTCTGTGGCTCCATGACTGATGTGCAGCGTGACTTGGTGAGCAGCCACAGCTGGGATCCCACAGAGGCACTGAAAACTGTCCCACTGTCACCGTGTCCTGCAGGGGAGGAGCTGCTGGGCCATGCTGAGGGGCAGGGGCTCTCTGCTAACCTCACCCCATGCCCCAGCTCAGTGCTCAGAGCCCCAGCTCCCCTCCAGCTGTTTTGGGGAGCTCCCCCTCGGCCAGGGCTGCCCCAAGCAGGGCCCGGGGCTGTCCCTGGAGCTGCTCAGCCCAGCTGTGGTGCCAGCTCACAGGGGCTGGCTTGTGAGGGAGGCAGGCTGTGCTGGAGCTGCTTGCCGAGGGTGATTCCCCTCTCTCGTGTCAAGGGCATCCAGCAAAGCACTGGCTCCCCCTCTGTGTGTCACCTCTGCCTCCCCAGGAGGAGGGGGAATGGGCAGAGTGGCAGGCTCAGAGACAGCACAGAGGCACCTGGCTCACACTTCTGTGCCTTCTCCTTGTCTCCCACTCTCCACAGCACCTCTGGCTCTGCCTTTCTGGCACCTCCGCACACAACAGCATCGCTCTGCCGTGCCAGGAGGGGCAGCCTGACGAATCCCCGGCAGCGAAACTCCCAGGGGTGTGGGAAGGGGAGGGCTGGGGGGGCTCGCTCGGCCCTGTCACGCTGCAGAAACACTTCCCTGTCACCCCTGCCTTGAAAGCTCTGCACTTCACAGACATGAATGCAAAGGCATCCGGCAACTGGAAGCACCACAACAGGAGTTTTTAGCCACAGAACAGCAAAAAGCCCCCACTGTCCTTGCCTGGCACTGCCAGATGAAGAAGGATCAGGCTGAAGCATGCACAAAGCTTGTTGGAAAACTCCTCTTGATCCACTGCCTTTGTTTTTTTACAGAGGTAGAAACAGAGCAGAAGACCTTGAGGGAGGCAGAGAAGTCACTGGCTGAATCCAGAGCCTATGAAACCTCGCCAAGTCACTGAGAAACCTCTGAACCACTGCTCAAATAGATTTTAAATGGAGTCCCAGACCTTCCTACGCTGAGGGTGATGAAGAATAAAATGAACTGAGAGTTTTTCAATGCACACATTGAGGACAAATGGCTTTTTCATTGATAATGCCAGGAGCTGCAGGCAGGGGATTCATCAGCATGTTTTGGCACCTCTCAGGACTGCAGGATTCTGCCCATACTTGCGTTAAGTGACACATTAACAGGAGCAGGAGTGCAAAAGGAGTGCAAGGACTCACAGCAGCTCAAAGAACCACAGAAGCTGCTGCCAGAATTCAGCTCTCAGAGTCCACCTATGGAGAGCAATTCCTGCAGTGCAGGCAGCAGCTCCCAGCCAGGTCGTTTGGCTTGGATTGTCCTCTGCAACACCACAGCTGCTGTCCCAGAGGAAGCTGCGGGCTGGGAATCGCCTGCAGGGAGCACAGGAGATGATGCTTCAGCTTCAGCCCAGTCATCCCTGCCCTGTCTCATCCCCAGCTCGGGGAGGCTGGGATGCCCTTGTGCCCTGTCCACCCTGCCTGTGTGTTCTGCTCTTCACTCCCCTCGGGAAGCTCTTCCCAGCCTTGCTGTCACAGTTATGTGGCTCTTGGGACCATGCAGGAACCCAGGCACGGAGATGAATCTTGGAGAGACAGTAATTACTTCTGTCAGATTAGTAAATTAATAAATCTCCCATTTATTCTCCAGATTTAATTTCCAATCCTTGCATTTGCTCTTCCTGTCATACAAACACACCACGAAATGTGGGGAGGCACAAGAGGAGCAGGAAAGGGGAGGAGGAGGCTCCAAGCAAGGCCCACCTTCCCCACTGTGAAGCTGTTTAGCATCTCCAAGCCACTGAAACGGCTCCTAAAGTTGCAGAAAGGTGAGAGGAGCAGGAGAAACTCTGCCTGCACAACGAGCACCCCCCTTGATGGAAAAACCCAGCTCAGTGCAGACACCTTCATCTTGGCTCTCTGTCTGTGCTCACTGCAGAGTCAGTGAAGAGCAGTTCCTAATTTAGGTGCTGTGCATAAGAAATCCACCTTAGGCTGGATAAATCCAAGCCTGGAAGTGCCCATTTATTTCCTGGGACACGAGGGAGTCTGGATGATTGGCTCCGTATTCCCCTTCGGTGTCAAAGCAGGGCCTTGCAGGGAACTCTCTCAGTGAAACCGAGCCTTTCTCACTGACCTGGACAAGAGGGAGAGCTCTGCTCATCCAGAGGCTTCCCCAACCACTGCTAAAATCTCTTGTTCATGAGACCTCAGCCTCTGTCTTCTCAAGGAGCTGCTGAGCTGGAGAACCCATTTCAGGAGAGCCTTTTCTCCTCAGAAGTGCTGCTCTCCTTAGAGGGTCTTAACCAGCACAGCCACAAGGGGAACATCAGCTGAACCTGTCTCCTCCTCCTTGGCACCACTGGTTCTTGCCCACATTTCTGAGCAGAGCATTTGCCTTTCCCCTTTTCCCTTTGCAAACTCCCCCTCTGTGACAAGTGACACCGGCTGCCGATCAGATTTCGGACTCATCATTTAAAGATGATGCCTTTTGGCCCAGTGCTCAGTCCAGCCTTTGTGAAACGACGCTTGGTCCCACCCCCTCCTGCCCTCCTGGACCGGTGTGAGGCAGAGGCAGTGGAAGCCCGGCTGGGTTTGTTGCAGGGGAGGAGGCGCTGCAAGGACCTGCCCCTGTTTCCCAGCTCAGCGGAGCTCAAGCGGAGCATCCATGTAGAAATAATAGGAAGGGGAGGAAAATTAGGATCCTACTGTGGGCCATCAGGTCTTTTCCATTCCCTTCCCAGTCACACATCCCTGGATGACCCTGGATTCCCTGCCTCGATTGCAATTTCTTGCTGGCAAGCTCGCAGGCAGGAGGATGAGAGGCTTCTTGCCAAAAAATAGGTGGTGAGAGCAGGAATAAGAGCAGGGACTTTAGAGAAGCCAATAGAACCAACCTCTCCTGCTCAAAGCATTCCTCTCCTGTGCATCCCAGACAGCAGGACGCTCACCTGTGCAGATGCAGGGCTAAGCCAGCGCTTTTCCTTGTTATTTCGGGGAAGCAGAAGGAAAATCCCCCAAGGATGGCTGCAACCCACGGCCATATTCCGGGCACAGAAGGTAAAAAAAAAAAAAAAAAGCCAGAACAAAAGGCAGCAGCGGCTCCCTGCCCCCTCCCTGCAGATGTCCGCTGGCTGCTGCCTAATCCGCCCGGGCAGCCCGGCAGCAGTGTCACCCCGCGGGGGGACAGCCCTGTCCCCTCCCCAGCGCCCCGCACAAAGGGGGGGTCAGGTCAGCGGGGCAGGGGGCGGCTCATCCCCGCTCCGCCGGGAGCAGGAACAAAGCGCCGGGGCCGGGAATTCAGCGCAACCAACAGCATTTCCATGCTAATGAGCGCTCCCGGTTCCATCCTGCCGCCCGTGGCAAATTGGAGCGAAAATCCGGGCTTGAGAGGATGCAACTTTTATGTCCGATGAGCGTCGCTGGGCTCCAACACCAATCCTCTCCCTCGGTTTATTTTTAATTGACTCCTACTAAGCCGGAGTGCATTTTCATCCGTTCCAAATGGAGCAGCTGTTGAAACTGAAAATCAGCAGCAGAAAGTGCGGACGTTTCTATTTTGCGGTGTTCGCTCCTCAGCGCTCCATTTCCAAACCTCAGCAGCCTGCCCAGAACAAAGGACGCCTCGGCGCAGAGCATTAACCCCATCCTGAAACCTCCGAATCCCCGTCCTTGCAACCCTCACATTCCACCCTGAAACCCTCACATTCCCCCCTGAAACCCCTGCATTCTCATCCTGCATGTCCCCATCCTGCACTCCTGACAGCCTCATCCTGTAACCCTCACATCCCCACCCTCTACCCCTTTATATCCCCACCCTGCAATCCCTATATCCCCAAACTGCAACCCCTGTATCCCAATCCTCTATCCCTCAACCTCCCCATCCTGCATTCCTCGTGTCCCCATCCTGCACCCCTCACATCCCATCCTGCATCTCTCATATTCCCATTTTGTAAAATCTGCATCCCCACCCTGCATCCCTGCGCTCCCATCTTGCCTTCCTCACATCCACGTCCTTCGCTCCTCACATCCTCATCCTGCACCCCTCACATCCCCACCCTTCAATCTCTGCATCCCCATCCTGCAACTCCCGCACCTCCATCTTGCATCCCTTCCATCCTCATCCTTTAAAACCTGCACCCCCAGCCTGTATCCTTCACATCACATTCTGCAGTGCCAGGTCTCTGGGTTATTATCCCTCCCTGGATCCTGCACCGAGTGTCACCAGCACGGTGACAACGTGCAGTGCAAGGTGAGCCTGGAAAAGCTCTGTCCCCCAGGCAGGGAGTGCTTTAATCAACAGGGTCAGCACCGAGGTCTGACCAACTGACCAGCACCTCAGAAAGAAGCCCTGGCAAGGCTCTGTGCCCTGGAGTGGACAGCTGGACTCCAGGAGCTCATCCCAAGGCTGGGATTTAGCAGGCAGGATGTTGGGATCAGGCACCAGAGCTGACAAGCTGTGGCTTGGTCCTGCTCACAAATAAGCCGTGGCCTCCTCCACAAGGCAAACACCAGCTGGCCACGCCATGGCCATCCCGCTGCTCAGTCCTAAGGGATAATAATCCAGAGACCTGGCATCGCAGAGTACACCAGACAACCCCGGGGATTGCCAAATCCCTGCACCAAGCCCAAGTCAACATGGAAATGCTGCAAATGGGAGCACCTGGGATGCAGCCCAGGGTCCCTCCAGCAGGGATTGAGCTCTGGGGTCCAGCTGGCTCTGAGGACACTCAGAATTCACTCCCTGCAAAGAGGGGAGCAGCCAATTCCTAGCTGCGTGTGCCAGTGGTTTTGCAGGTAGCCTGGCCACAGAGTCCAGCTGCAGGTGCCTGCTGGAGAGGTTTCTGTACGTGGCAAGAATTGCTCAGGGGGGAATAAAAGCTCAGCCTCCCTCCCTGAGGAGTTTGCAACAGGGTTTCTACAGGAGCAGTTATCCAGGCCCTGGATCCCTAATCCCAGCAGAGCCAGAGGGAAGCTAGATCTTGGTGTAGGAAGGATATCCCTCTCTCCTTGTCTTCCTTGGAGGGCAGAATCCAAACCCCAGGAAGGAGCAGGAGGAGGGGCAGTGAATGCAGGTAACACTTTGCTGGCGCATGTCAGCAGGGCTTCCTCTGTAAATAATATTTCACACCAGGGGCATGCTGAGTGCCAGTCAGTTCAGGTGCTTTGGCAATTATTAGGTTTGCTGGGAGCTGAGGTGCTCAGAAAACCTGTCACTGACCAGTGTGCTCCAATCTTAAAACAACTGATTAATTAAAAGCTGACCCTGAGCTTTTTTTTTGAAGGTCTGTCCCTAGCTCTAAACCCCAAAAAAGCCATTTTTATCTTTTGCCAAGCAAACAAATCCAGCTTCAGACCTCTGATTAAATATTAACAACTTTGCACAGACCACAAGCAAGCTCCACAGCTATTTATTGCTCCAAAGGCAGCTGCAGCAAGAAACACAGAACAAAACAAACAAAAACCAGCCAGGAACGAACGGTGTCATCCACATCAACAAGTTTCCCTTGTATGCTTGAGTCAGCTCGGAGCCAGGGGGCATTTCAAGCACGATTCACTGGGCTCAGAGCTCGGGGACCTGGTGCTGTCAGAACTCTCCCAGCCCCAGATGCCTCCCAGCACCCCTTTCTGGAGTGCTCCATGGGCTGGTGACGTCAGTGGTCCTCACTTTGGATCTCACTGCGAAACCCCTGTGATGCCCGAAGAGCTGGGGGAGGGTGAACTGGTGCCTGGCTGGATTTATCATCCTTTCGTCCCCGTTTCTGAGCCCAGTATGGGGCTGGCAGGGGGCTGGCAGAGGCCTGGCAGTGACGTTTAGGGACACTGAGATGAGATGAGGGTGTGCAGGAGGCACTGAGCCCACCAGCAGCCACAGGGGTCAATGTCTGTCCCTGTGCAGTCACAGCCAGGGCCAAGTGTGGGACACCGCTGGAACCAAGGTCAAAACAACGTCCCCGTGCCCAAATTCCCCAGTGTGACCCCCCCTTTGTACACCCCACACACCCAGGGAGGCTTTTCCCCAGTATCACTCGATCCCCTGGAGCAACAGGACAAAAAGGGATTGTTCCCCATCTTACTCCTAATCGTTACTGGAAATAAGCAAGCAGCTGTGCCTGCGTTTGGGCGCTGAGCCAGGCTGGGATCCCCCTCCCCACCTGATTTCCAGGCACGGGCTCAGGTTTCTGACGCACGGGATCAAATAACCCATCACTCAGGGCAAGATATTATCCCCTATTACCAATTCCATGCAAACAGCTCTGCTCTTCCCAGGATTAAAAGCCAATTAAAGAAGCTTGCTTTTCAAGGGGAGAGGAAGCTGAGAGGAGGGGTTTTTGTGGGGTTTTTATTGGTGTCTGGCAGGTAGGAAATATCCCCCATAAGGACTATCGATGAGTTCTTTTCAGATCCCATTGATTTTGCTCAGAACCATTTGGGACTCGTGTCTCCAGAGGAAAAAGTGAAACACAGAGAGGACAACAACAAAATCCCCACAAGCCATGTCCTAAAAAGGAACAAGAGAGAAATTTTATTTGCAGGAGGATCAATGGTGTTTGCTGAAGTCAGCAATTGGTGTTTTGGGTTTCAAAGCTTTCTCAGGGCAAGGGAGCCTTACTCTCAAGGTGAAGAGCAAGCTCATAAATCTGGGAGAAGCTTCAAGCCCAGAATCTGCTGATTCCCCGCTGCAGGGAGGGCAGAGCCAACAGGAAAAGGGCATTTGCTCTGCAAACAAGAAGCAGGATGAGCGCTTGTAAATCGCTGGTCACAAGGGAACAGGTGACATTCAGCCCCGCTGCACTCAGAGCTGGGATAAAGGGGAAGACGAAGGTGACTTTAAGCCAGCTCTGCACTCACAAGGGCCGTGGGAGCACCTGGTTCCTCCTCTCAGCTCCCAGCACAAGCCTCAGGTCCGGTGCTGGGAGAACAAGGCCTGCCCCTGGCCCCAAAGCCTAAAAATCATGGAATGGGTTAGGAGGGAACTTAGAGACCAACTTCCCACTCCCCTGCCATGGACAGGGACAACTTCCAGCTTGTTCCAAGCCCTATCCAATCCAAAATGCCTCTCATTGCCTCCTGCCCTGGGAGCAGACGTGTCCAGAGTTGTGTCCAGGGCAGGGGGAAAGGCAGAGATGGGAGAATCTCCAGCTGGGACTGCAGCCAGCACAGCCAGGCTCCACCACAAAAGCACATAGAGAGAACCCACCCCATCGATCCCGCTTCCCCGGATTTAGGAGGAACAAACAAAAAGCCTCATCATCAAAACCCCCAGACTGCCTTCAGAGCCAGTGTCCTACCCAAAATGGGGCCTGGGTTTAGGGTCACAGGATCACTAGGGTTGGAAAAGCCCTCCAAGATCATAGAGTCCAATCTCTGCCCCAACTCCCCCTTATCGCTAAACCACAGAGCTTCCCCCAGCCTGCTCCTGTTGCCCCCCTGCCTCTCCCAGGCTCACGCTGCTCCCAGCCCCAGTACCACCAGCTTGGAACCAGCTCTGCCAGCCCTGCCACTGAGAGCTGCCTTGAGGTGCCAGGGGAAAGGGGACCAGGGGTGTTGAGCTCTCGCCAGCGGGTGTTTAGCACACCCACCCACCTCAGCAGGCAGGTAGGTGACCCCTCAAGGTCCCCTGCAAGCTGAATTATCTTCTGTTCCTACCAGGATGCTAAACCAGCACAAAAACATGTCTGTCTCTCTGTCAATCTGTCACTTCGCGTTCGCTTCATTCTCGTCTGTCAAACGTTAGCCCAGATCTCACTGGCAACAAGCAGATATTTATTTGTTGTTTCCTCTTTTGTTTGCTTTATTTTCCAGGCCATTTCCACTGGAGATACACCCAGGCAGGCAGAGCCATACGCACACAAATAGCAGGGCACCATTTTCACTCCATTCCAGGCTTTTTTTTACTGGAAAGACTGGGAGTAACTCGCTCTGACAAGTGACTCTCTGCATTAAAACCAAGCTGCCAGGCTCCTCTTGGCTGCACACCTGGGCAAGGTGAGGGCATCTGGGCCGGGCAGAGATGATCTTTATAAGGTCCTTGCAACCCAAGCCAGTCTGGGATTCCATGGGAATGGCTCCAGGGCTGGGGGAGAGGCAGAGCCCCCTGTCAGAGCATCCTCACTGCCTGTGGCCATGCCAGGGGGGCAGGAGAGCTCCCACACCTCACCTGAACAGCCCAGACCTCACCTGCACAGCTCCAGACCTCACCTGCACAGCCCGAACCCTCACCTGAACAGCTCCAGACCTCACCTGCACAGCTCCAGACCTCACCTGCACAGCCCAAACCCTCACCTGCACAGCTCCAGACCTCACCTGTGCAGCCCCAAACCCTCACCTGGCTGCTGCCACACACGTGGATGAGAGACCCAGCTTGGAGGGGAAGGGAGAGGCGGAGAGCAGGAGGAGCCTGGGGACAGCACAGCCCTGAGGGGGACACAGGGAGGAGCCGGAAGGGTCCCCTCCCTCTCCCCTTCCTGGATGTTTTTCCCCCGGCGTCCCCGGCCCATCTCAAGCCACCCCCATCGCCATGGCAACGGGCCGAAGGAACAGATGGGCCTGGCCGCCAAATCCCCCTTCGAGGCAAATGCTCAGGGCCACACGCCTTGGGGACAGCGAGGGCACCCCCTGGCACCCCTTCCCTGTCCTCCCGCCGTGCCCAGGCCTTGGTGGCTCCTCGGGGTGTCCTTGCGGGAAGAAGGGACGTGGCTCCCCTCCCAAGGGGTCTGAACCGTCTGAGATCCACCTGGGCTCGCCCGACTGTGGGAAAATCCACATTTTCTCAGACATCTGGAGCATCTCCCTGCCCGCCTCCAGCAAACCTCACCCCTGAACCAGGGCATTGCACAACAGGACGGGCACAGGGGACAGAATTCCCATCCCTGCAGTGAGTGGGCATGGCGCTCAGCTGCCCCAGCCTCGCCGGCTTTCCCAGACAGATTCATCCGACCAGACTGTGATGAGGAGCGGGGTGGGTGAAGATAAAACTCAGCCACTAATCTCCCTGTGGATTAACCATCCACGTGGGGCCGTGGTGTGGGGCTTTGGAGCAGGCAAACAGCAGCTGAGCCCTCCTGGAGATCCCACAGCTCCTGTGGAATATCTGAGAGGAGCAGCCAGGCCTGTCCTGGGCACCCAGAGAGAAGAGGGTGTTCTTTCACCTCATCTTTCACCTCCTCTTTCCTCACCATGTTTGCAGAGGGAGCTGCAGACCTGATGCAGCTTGTTGTGCTCAGCCCCAGAACTGGTTCCCTTTTTGGGGGAAAAGAGCAAGTGAGAAGCTACACTTCAAAGCCTCCAAAGCTGTCTGGGCCTGCACAGGTGAAGGGCTCTCTGTGGGGAAACACAGGCTGAGGGCATCGAGAAACTCTGCTGCAAGAAAAGGAAAGATAAAAAGAAATGGCTGTTCCTTCAGGAACCTCAGCACAGGCTGTCTCAGCTGCTGGAGCCCATTTTCTCCTGAAAAACCCAAAGCAACACTCGCTCTCCAGAGCCAGTTTTGGAGCTGTTACCACCATTATCCCAACTTCCTTCGCTCCACACAAATCCCTGTGGATCGTGGCTGAGTTCTGCAGCCCTGTCCCCATTCCCACAGGGGCCACATAGCTGCTTTCCTTGCCCACAGAGTCCCCAGGAGATTCTGGGACTGGGAAGCAGCGTTCCTCAGGACTCAGGAGCCAGAGGAGGCTGAGGACGGGCAGCAAGGTGGGAGATGATGGCGCTGGGAGGCTGCAGGGAGCGGGGAGCCGAACCCCTCCTGTCCTCCCTTCCCTTCCCTTCCCTTCCCTGCCAGGCTGCTCCCTGCCCGTGGCCCTGGCACGCTCTCAGGGCTGCTGGGTGCTGGCCTGGGGGCCCAGCCCGGCCCAACCGGCTCCCAGCCCACACCCGTGGGAAGCTCGGGAGCCCGTCCTGCCTCTCAGGTGTGGCCCTTGGCCCGCGGGCTCCCGCCCGGAGAGAGCTCCGCTGCCAGCTTGGATGCGGCCGCCGCTGCTGGAGAGGGAAGGGCAGCTCTGCCAGGGAGGGCAAAGCCTCCCGGGGTGGATGGCAGCACCAGCACCCCTTTTGGGGGCTTCCTCTCCTTCACAGGGTGTTCCCAGATCTTTTTTTCCTGCTGGTGTCTGGAGTCCCAGGGCTTTTCTCTGCAGAGCAGGTTGGGTGCGGGAGCAGCCGTGCCCGCGTCCCACGCGCCAGCACAGCCCAGCCTGCCCCACACCCTCCCCCTGCCCCGAGAGCCCACCTCCTTCCTTCCCTCTGCTGCCTTTCCCGGATCAAAGCTGCCTCCCCTCCCTGTATTGCAAACATTATTCAGCTCTGAGATAAGAAGCTCTCCAGCAGCACTTTATGAATCCCACAGGAGGCAGAAAGAAGCAGAGCGAAAGGGCTTAGTGTGGCCAGGACAGAGACTAATGTTCCACGAAACACCTTTGCAAAAGAGAGCCACGTCTTTTTCACAGAAAGTCTCCTGGGAAGCTTGGGTAATAATTAACAATTATCGAACTTTAAACCCTCCATCTCTCTCTCTCTCTCTGTGTCCTGACCAGGATTTTGTAATAACTCCCCCAGTCTGGAACACTCCCAGCCCGGGGTGCTGGGGTGCACTGGGGCTGCAGGGTGAGGAGGAGGAGGATGCAGACAGACTCCGTGGGCAGGCAGGAGGCAGCTGCTGACTCTGCCGCTTCCCTGCTTCTCCACTGAGCTTGGATGTGAACCTCCCTTCCTTCCTCCAATGAATCCTGCAGCTCCTTTGGCCACAGAATGAAGTGGCTCTTTGTGGTTCTTCCCAGGGAAGTTTCTCCCAGCCTTGGAATGCCATAGGCTCTTGCATATGGCTGAAATCGTCATCTACCCAGGAGAGAGACTGGAGAGCTTTTCTAGCACACAGACACTTGTTTAAACCCATCTGCTGTCTGAGCAGCCACAGTCGGTGCCATGTGAGGCTCACACTGGGACAAGTTGGGCGGCTCGGCGGGCCTGGGTTCCATCACGACCTGGTGGAAGGACCACAGAGTTTTGGAAGTGCTCACTCATGCAATAAAGGGTGTTTCTGTTATCTGCATCCTGCCACGGGGCAACTCAAGTGTCAGGAATCCTGCTCACAGCCATGTAGGGAGTTTTTGGGAAATCAAAACATGTTGCAGGTGTCTGGAGACTCCCACTGCTGTCATGGCAGGACATCCTTCCTGCCTCAGCACCCACGGCAGACCCAAGGACGGGGCACGACGTGAACCCCTGTCACAGTCATTCCTGGTGCACTGTCCAGCAAAGAGCCCGGGTGTGGGTGGGAAGGCAGCAGGGCTGTGCAGAGATGTCCAGCCCACACCTCTCACCCACCTGCAACCCCTCTTCTGGAAACCAGAGGTGACCCAAATGCAAAACCAGCGGTGTGAGAAATCAAGAGACCTTTGAATTCAAGCGGGCAGGGAAGCCAGTGGGCCACGTTTGCCCGATTCCATGAACATCCCACGCCCAGAGCAGGCAGAAACCAGGCCCAATGTTTGCACCGACAGAATATTTGTACACAGATCCACGCAAAACCATTCCCTGCCTTCTAAACTCCCTGGGCAAGGAGCTGCCTGCTTCTGAAAAGAGGCCAAATAAAGAGGAGTCACCTTTCCCTGTGATCCTGCTTGGATCAGGGAGGATCAGGTGTGCAAGGCACCCTGCAGACACGGGGCAATGCGAGCAGAGCAGAGCAGAGAGGGACAGCTCCGGCAGCTCCTGACAAGGAAAGGCACACAGAGGTGAAGTGAGCTGGCCAAGGATATTCCAGGCAGCTCGTGGCAAAGCCAGGAAATGCTGCCAGCCCTTCTGAGCTCAGCCTGCCTTTGCCATCACCTCCAGGCCATTCTTTCCCTGTAAGTAAAAGCTGATTCACGCCTGGTAGGAGTCGGCGTGAGGCAGCAGATATTCCCATTTCCAGTGAGGTACTGTAAGGTACTCCACGGGCACGGCAGCATTTGAAATGTCAAGAATACAAAAAAATATGTGTACTTAAAGAGAATGATTTGAGCCTTTTATTTCCAAAGTGAGTTTAGAGGCAGCGAAAGGTCTCAGATCAATACCAGCAAAACTGCAAATTGGAGTCCTCCCCTTCGCCACAGAGAGGGTACAGCTGAGACAGCATCTGCACCAGCAGCCTGCCCACAGCCCCTGCCAGCCTGCCTCGGCTCTGACCTTGAGGAGTTGCCTTCAAGTGGGAGAGGGAAATTCCCCCTTCCCTTGCAGCCCTGGGCTTTTGTTCCCCGGCTGCTGATTTATTTAACTTGGGTACATTCTGTCTAGGGAAGAGCCCGAGTCTTGATAAACTCACTCCACGTGCACACCAAGGAGAAGCCTGCTTCATCCTGCAGGTGGAGAGAAATCCCACGGGGGTTTTGCAGCACAGATCTTGAGGTAAATCCAGAAGAGAGCTGAAGTACCAGGCTGGCTGTGGCATTTTGGAAGGTGAGATGCAGTTGCCTGCTCAAGTGCTCCATCATAAACAGACTTTTCTCCCCCTCCCCTGCCCCACAGCCGTCCCTGTGCTTGGCCCCGTGCCCCAGGGACCCCTGGAAAGGTTGTCCCTATCCAAAGCTGGGATCAATACAGCTGTCAGGCTCCGGCCACATTACCCCTGCTAATTGGAATTACAACAGGCAGACTGCAGCTTTCACTCCATCTCTCTGTCGCTTGTCATAATGTAATCAAAATCTCTCTCTCTCTCTTTATCACCGAGCGTGACGGGAGCAGAGGCGGCCACGAGACTACAGATTCCTTCAGAGCTCACTGGGGCTGGGGAGCTTTGCCACAGGGCTGGGAAAAGAACCCCTCACTGCCAAAACTCCAGCTTTGGGGTGAGCAGGATAACGGGAGAGAGATGGGGACGTGGGGTGCTGTGGGCAGGGGGTGCAGCACCAGGGCGAGAGCAGAGGCAGCCACAGGTTGGTCATGGAGGTGGGCAGAGCCCAGCAAGGAGCCTCCCTCCTCTTCCTCGCTGCCTCCTGCCATCCCAGGCTCCTGCCTCCCCCCAGCCACAGGTTTCCACCCGCTGCCAGAGCCAAAAGCGAGCCGGGGATCACTGGATAAGGCACGAGGCAGCCTGGCACAGGCACGGGGCACTGAGCAGCACTCAGAGCAAAGCTCCGTGCTCGCACAGGAGCCTGGGCACATCTCGCTCCCCCCTGCTCCGAGGGCTCGGCCAATTTACGGACCCAGGGTGATCCATCCTGGGCAAATGGAGCAGCATCTGTGATTTGTTGGTCATTATTAAACAGCAGTAATGCAGGGCTGGATTACCCAGGGGAGGGAAGGATCAGCAGCCTGGACGTACCCAGCTCCCCCGAGAGTGGCCATAAACAAAACTTTAATAATTAGAGTGCTTGGGTGGAGATGCAGCCTCTAAGTATTCCTAGGCTCGCACAAATAAAGGAAATAAATTCTTGGAAGGTGCCAGGCTGGATGGGGCAGAGGGAGGCTCATTTTCCAGATCACTTGAGAGCAGCCATTATAAATCTCAGTGAAAGATGCACCTCCCCAGGCTGGCGATATTTTTAAACTCCGAGACAGAGAGCGAGAGAGCGGGGGGAGAGAAAAAACACATTTTAGTATTTACACCACAGGCAAAATGGGTATTTAAAAATCAGGGTACATTTTCCCAAGTCTGTTCCTGCCACACCAACAAATAAAGAATTTTCTTTCTATAGTGTGCTAGCTGGCAATATTAGCCCCAGAGAATTCGCTGCTACCACCATCATTCCGTTGTGAGCTGAGAAATCAAACTCCCAGAAGGACTGGGGGAGTCAGGGGATAAAGGTTCTTTCACTGGCAAATTGCTACTGCAGCTCCCAACTGAATCAGCAGCAAATGCAAATCCTTGGAATCCTGAGGGGTGACTCCTGCCCTGTCCCTGCTTGCTCGGTGTCTGGGATGATGTCCCAGGGGAGTGTCCCAGCCGAGGTGAGGCCACCTGCGCTCTGGAGCAGGGAGTCCATGGATAAGCACGGGCAGGATCACCAGGGCAGTTTTCCTTCCTGATCCTTTGCTCTGTTCCAGCTGGTCAGTGCTTCCTGCCCTGCACAGGGGCTGGGTTTTGCGTGGACATCCAGGAAATCTTGTCAAGAGCTGACTGATCACAGGCTGAATGAGGCTGCAGGTGACAGGATGTGAGAGCTCCCAGCCTGGCCCTCCTGGAGAACCCCAAATAAGAGCTGCCAGGGCACTGCCTTTCCCTGCAACCACTGCAGCCTTCCTGTTCCTCAGTCCTGCTCCTCGATCCCTCCTCACACACGGAGAACATTCCCCCTTTTATGAGCTCTGCTCTGTTCAAGCCTTTCTTCCTCCCTCCCTCCCACCCCTCCCCAGGACTGCTGCCATCCTCCCAAAGGATCCCTCCTATCAAAGGGATACACGAGCACACCCATCAGGCATCACAGCATCCAGCAAATCCCCAAACAAGCCTCCTCCGAAGATCAGAGCACGCTGTAATCACTCCCTGAGCGAGGAGATCCCAACGAGCCCTCCCCCACTTGCCCTGGGTTCTTGCTGAACCCGAGCACGAGGTAAATTTGGCAAAGCTCAGCGCCATCGCTGGGAAAAGCCTCTCCATAAAACTCACACACACAGAGCTCCTGGCCTCTCCTCCTCCCACGGCAGCACCCAGATACTGGGGGGCTGAACTGAGGTAAAGAGATCCAAGGCTGCCCTTTCCCCTCGAAAATAAACTCACCATTCCCAAGTAAAATATCCAGCACTCCATCGAGCCTAGCAGAGCCAAGAGGGTCCTGTATCCAATGGAAACTGGCAGCTGATATGAATTACAGCATGGCAGGGATGCTGCTATGCAACACATCCCTGATCCTCAGCGGCCATAAATGGGCACAGCCTTGGTTCTCCCCAGTATCCAGAGATGCCCCTTCCTCCAGCACGGTCCCCAGACACTCTGTTGGTGCAGCTGACCAGGGGAAGAGCACAAAGACGCCCAGGAATGAGCAGCTTGTGCAGCTGTGCACCACAAAATCTGCTGCTGCCTCCTGTTCCAGCCCTTAAAACAACACTGCAGCTCACACTGCCTTGGCTGAGTGAGGAGACAGGCGAGAGCAAGGAAATACAACCCCTCCAGAATGGGGGAGATCTCCTTGTGTGTTCTTACAGCCCCTAAACTGACCTGGATTATCCATCCTTAACATTTCCTCTTGTTTTGGCACGCCCAGGTTAGCAAAGCCATCAGCACTGGTGGGAACGTGATTCTGGGCTTGCCTCCAAGGGGTCTCTGCTGACTGTGTAGCCCAAGAAAAGTCAGAGTAAAGCCCATTGGATGCCTCTTCCTAAGAAAAAGGTAGCCAGAGCTTGATGCAGTTAATTCTCCAGTGAAAAGTGTCCTGCAGTCTCCTGTCCTCCTGACTGCAGGCTTTGTGTGGTGTTAATTCTAGGAGAGGTTTCAAGGCAAGGGGAACCTCCATCAGGGCCATGGCTTTGGGTGAGGGGTGAGTTATGATGCCACTGAACTGATAACTCATCACTGATAACTCATCTGGCACCAGGCTCGAGCTGAGCTGGCTCACGTTGGGCTGCTCAAGGACAGGGCAGGGTTCATCCCTCCCTGGCTGCTCTCCCTGCCCTGAGTGCCACAGTTCCTCACACAGGACAGCAAAACCATCCCGTGTCAAGCTGCTCTGCACAGAAATCAGGAACAGTGTCAGAAACCCTGACCTTCCTCCTCCCCTACTTCTCCTATTAAACTCTCCCCTGGGTCTGTGACTTCTGCCCATCAGGGACTGTTTGTAACCCTTGGCTTTGCCGGGACACTCAGCACAACAACCTCTAATTACAGCCCTCTGCTCCTGAGTCACACCGGCCTCTTGTACACATCAGCACCAGACCCTGAGTCCACAGCCAGAGCTCTGCCCCCAGACTGTGCCCTTGGGCTGTGAAAATGGCCAGTGGAAAGCTGCTCAAGCAGCATCTCCCTCGGCCCAGAGGGTGTCCTGCCAGGGGATAAGAAATGAAGCCTGGTTTTGCCACAGGTGAGAACCTCAGTGCAAGGAGCAGACACCAGGTGAAATCCAGCCACAGCCACAGCTACAGAGCCTGCACTGCAGCAGCCTCGCTGCCTGGAGCCTCACAGAGCACAGGGCTGCTTCTGCTCTCAGGTGGCCACACAACACTTCATTCCAGCCCCCTCCTGTCCCTCACAGACAGGCCTTTGTGCTGGGAATGGCTCTGGAAAGGCTGGAGAGCTGCACGGACCCTCTGTCACTCCTGGCTGTGCCTCTGGATGCCTTTCTCTGGATGCACAGGGAGAGGGAGGGATGGATCTTGCACAAGAGAAGCAAAATAGCCTCAAAATCAGCCTGATTACAGGATTTCCCAGGTAGGGAGAGAACTGCTGGGAAGAGAGATGGAGGCTGAGCCCTCTTGCCTAACCAGGCTTGGGAGTACCTGCTGTCTCTCAGCCAGGTGGTCCATCTGGTGCCTGCCGCTGCTCCAAGGCAGGGATGTGATTTGCAGGTCCTGGACCGCATCTGGAGCATCCCTGCATGGTCGGGAGCAGATGGAAGCACTTTGCTGTTTCCCACAGCTAGAAAGGCAAATAGGCTGGGATGGAGGACAGAAAACCCCTTCATTGTGTCTTAACTCCCAGGAAGGAGAATCACACCGATCCTGCCTCTCCTAAGCTCCTCTCCCTGCACACCTGGAGGCTGAAGTGCTGTCCACCAGTCCCAACTGGTCTGGCTCAGAGCCAGGGAGGGCAGGCCGGCAGCAGAGCGAGGCAGAGTTGGGTGGATAATGCTGAGAAATGCTTCCCTCTTGCATCACACCCAATAATGTCAAAGGAGGATTATAAACCTCCTGCAGGGACTGCTTTGTGGTGGGGGAATGGAGAAGAGATGGTTCATCAGGTTGGGTCAGTTCCTCCCACCCATCCCCAGCACCCCGTAGAGCTGCTGACGTGTCGTGTCGGGACCGCTGGCCAGGCCCTCCCTAAGCTGGGCTTTCCTGTCCCCCCGGGCTCGGGACAGCAGGGGACTGGAGCTGTCTCCCCTTCTCACGGCCAGAGCTGCTGTTTGCCTGCCCTGGGACTGCAGCAGAGCCGGAGCTGCCGCAGCCCTGGTGCTGCCGGTCTGTGGGAAGGGCTGCAATCAGCCCCACACGGGGACAACACGCACTGGGCAGCAGGAGCTGAGCTCCCCACGTGTCCCCAAGTGCCCGTGGAGGCTGGGACGCAGCAAGGAAAGGAACACAGCGCTGCAAAGGGCAGAAAATTTCCCTTCCCGTTTCTCCATGTGACAGAGGAGGGACTTTAAACCCAGTGTGGTGGCAGAGGGGAAACTCTCCTTCCTCCCACCAGCGGTGCTTCAGCATTTGAGCAGCTTGGTGAGGGTTTTTCTTCTGCTACAGAGCCGAGGGGTTCCCCTTGAAAACCCTGTGCGTGTGCCGGGATGTGCCTCAATCCAGCCCGGACTAATCCTTCCCTGGGAGCAGCCAAGGAAACTGCACCTGGGAGAGCATCCACGGCTTAACAGCAGCCAGGAGGAAACGTGTCATGAGACGTCTCGTTCCTTAGTTAAACAAATCTTCACCTGGAACGCTGCTGTGGGTTCGGGAGCCCTCGCTGCAGAGCTCGGAATTCTCCGTGCTGGGATGGCTGAGCTCCGGTAATTAACACAAAGAGGTGTCTCCCGTGCAAACTGGGTCCCTGCTCCAGTGGCTGGCGGCACCAGCTCACCCTTCAGCAGAGCTGCCCTGATTTAATCTGACGTTATTTGAAAAAGCAGGATCTCCAGGGGCTGTGAGACTGAGTACCTTTCTTTGTCCCTCCCTCATTTGTTTCTGCTTTTTTGCACTGATAAGCCTGGCCGGCCGGTGAAAGGGACTGAGCAAGAGCCATCAGCACCTCGGGCAAGGATGTTGCAAGACTCAAACCC
Source organism: Dicrurus megarhynchus (assembly GCA_013399195.1). Taxonomy (NCBI): domain Eukaryota; kingdom Metazoa; phylum Chordata; class Aves; order Passeriformes; family Dicruridae; genus Dicrurus; species Dicrurus megarhynchus. Next base: position 986,806 of record VXAD01000591.1, read on the forward strand.
TTTCTCAGCAGCCCTGAGGACTGTGGCCATCCTCCTGAGCACTGGCCAACTCACCCCTGCAGCTCTCACACGCGGCCTGACTCCTGCTCTTCCAAAAATGTCTGGCTTGGAGCAAACCAGTCTGGTGGAGGGTGTCCCTGCCCAAGGCAGGAACGAGATGATCTTTACGGTGCCTTCCAACCCAAACCATTCTGGATTCTGTGATTAAAACCCCTTTTTCCTGCAGTGCTTGCCCCCATCCCTGTCTGCTGGCAGTGCTGTGCAGCTCCCCAAGGTGCTGGAGGTGGGACAGAGCCTTCCCCTGGCTCCGGGTGGCCACTTGCTGCTGTCCCCAGCCTGAGTGGCACTAGCAGAGGGCACGAGGTGCCAGTGGCAGCCAGGCCTGGGAAGCAGGTCACACCAACCGGCTCTGCTGGTTCCCTCCGTGATTCAGCCGAGGTGTGAGCGCTGCTCAAAGGAGCCCTGTGGTGCCTCCCTTTAAGCTTGGCTTTGTGGCCGGTCCAGCTGCGGCCCAGAGGAGGGGTGATGCAAGGAGAGATGTGCCAGGCTCTGCCAGCATCTCCTCAGCCACCAGCTCATCCCAAGCACTGGATGTGCTGCTGGAAGTGCCCCTGCTCCTGGAATCTCCCTGCCGATGGCTCCGTGTGCGCTGGGCTGGGAGCTCCCGCTTGATTAACGCTGCGGGTTCAGGGAGCAAACATCAACCAGGGCCCTCCCTGGCTGTGCCATGGGGCAGACACCCTCCTGCTCGTGGGCTGAGCTGCCTCTCCCCCAGCCTGGCGCCTCACCCACGCTGACACACTCGGGAGCTCCCCAATTCACGCCAGGGTAAAACCCGACCGGTCGGTTTAAGTGAGGTTTAATGAGGAAAAAATCAGCCAAAGACACGCTTTTGCTTCCTGAAATAGCCTGATGCTGCTGTTGCGGAGTTTTTGGAGGAAGCAGGTGGCGGGGGAAGAAAAAATAACAACCAAGAGCTCAACCCAAAGGCTGAACGAGAGTCTGGCAACTTTTTTGCATTTTGGAAGCTACTTTGGGATATTAAAGCAGCTCTAGAAAGTACAAGATGGAGCAGATCCTTTGGCTATTCCCAGCACTCCAGAGAGCTGTTGTACCTCCCCAAAATGAACCCTCCCTCCAGCTGCAGCCAAGTTTGACCTCAGCCCTGCAGGTCACCACGGCTCAGTCAATGCTCCTTTCAAGCGCCGTGATGGAAAAACCCCGTGTCAAAGCAGCTCCAGCCACCTCTGCAGCTCTCCCCTGCGGAGCATCTCAAAGCACTTTGCAAAGTGTTCCCAGGCCCCTCTGGGAGATCAGGAGGTAGCCCAGCAATAGCAGAGAGGAATTTGTCTGCAGACAGCATTTGGGAACAGAGGCCCAGATGTGCAGAGGCAGGACCAGGCACAGATGATGCCTCTGCTCTGTGTGGCTGCATCTCAAGCTGCAGGAGCTCCATGGTGGGGATAAACAGACAGATTGTTAAGGCTTGTAAAGCATCAATTTAACTGCAAGTGTTCTTAACCTCTGCAGATCAGCTGTCTGGGATCTCTCCTCCCCTTCCCCCACGGCTTTCCAGTAACCCCTGTCGGTATCAGTATCTTGAATGGAGCGTGAGTTGATACCTGGTTCCAAATGGATGGGCATGGAAGGCTGCAGGAACCATGAATTGAATCCGTTCTGGACGATTGAACTGCTCACATTAAAGATAATTGTAAAGCAGATTTTTTTATACGAGACTCCTTACAGCTTTTACAGCGGCAGAACTTTTATTTCCTTATCAGGAAAAAAAAAAGCTAACATTATCTGAAGGGGAACAGAATGAAATGGCACTGATCAGCTGGACATGAAAGGTTTTCCAGAGAGCAGGCAGTGCTCTGATCTTTCAGGGGTGTTGGGTATGAAACCACATTTCCAACAAGTCCACAAGTCCCTGTTAAGCAAGCTTGTCTGTACCCAAAGCTTAAACACAGCTTTATATATGTGTATAGATAGGATTTTGGCACGATGCAGCATGAACTCGAGGAACTGCGTGCCTCAGGAAGGCATCCGGAGCTAGGGTCTGGTAAAGACTCTCTGCTTTGTGCAGCACCCTGCTGGTCCTTCCCTGCAGCTCTGGGTCCATCCACAGCCCACACAAGCACCCAAATAAATGAAATAAAGGAATGAATAAATTATATACAAGATCAGACACTCCTGCAGCTGTGGTGCATCCACCACTAAACTGGTCGGGCCGAGAGTCTCGCCCACGCAGGCTGCAGGGCACCACCGGTGCTCAGGGCCAGGGTTTGGGAAGGATTATCCTCCTGGAACACTGCGGAGCTGGCTGTACCCCGGCCTTGGCAAGGCACCACGAGATGCACCACTGGCTTATCCTGGCAGAGCTGTCAGCGGGACAGTGCAAGACAAACTGCCACGCTGCTGCAGTGGCACAGACGAGCCCGCCTGACTGCTGGCAGCACAGCCCTGAGAACGGCCAAAAATAGGAGAAGTGCGGGAGAAAAAGTCTCTCTTGGCAGGACAAGGTGAGATGCCAGGCTGTGTCAGGGTCACTGCGTGTCTCCTTGGTGAAAGCAATTCCCAGGGGAGCATAAAGTCCTTTTGGTTTCCCCAGCACAGTCACCACAACATTACTGCACCTCCAGTGCCTTTCCCGGGGCTGTGGGGAGGGTTCCTGCACGGGGCTGCTGGGTGGAAGGATGAGAAAGAGGGAAGGCCGGGTGAAGAACGGCATGGAAACTTCTGAGAGTCCTTGTGAGGAGCCCGAGCTCAGCCAGGCACCTGCCTGCAAGCACAGAGGAGCGCAGGGAGCCCGAGGCTGCCCCTTCCATCACCTCTTTCTGCAATGCACAGCAGATCCCTTTGTCCTGGGAATACCGAGGTACACCCAGCCCTGCTTTCTCATCGCCCTGTTAACCTTTTCCCTCTCACAGCCTCCCCGGTTTCTGGATCACCACCCCCTCCCAGTTCATCTCTGCCCTCATCCATTTTAACCAGACCATCCAGTGGCTGTGATCTGTTGATCTGCCATGTCCTGATGTTATCACCTCCCTGTCTTTGCCAGGGAACTCTGGGCCCTGGCATTTGCTCTGGTGGCCCAGAGCTCGCTCATTGCGGCCACATCTCAGAGTCACAGCCCAGCCAGCCTGGCTGCTCCTCTGGGACGCTGCCCCAGCCCCGATATCGGAGGAGTGGACGCAATTCCACCCTGCCTTCACCGCAACTTGTCTCCAGCTGCAGATCCCGGTGCTGCTGCAGGCACGGGCTGCCTCCCAGCCCTGCACAGGGCTAGATCCACACATGTGCCCGCTGCCAGCGCTCCAGCCCCAGCCACCAGCAGCCGAGCCCCAAAAAGGCAAAACATCGGCTCTGTTTGCATCTCTCAGTTCATTCACAAGCTGTAAACGCAGACTGCCGCCGATCCCCTTTCCATGGCTCCGACTCCCGGAAACCCCTCCAGGATGGCATTAACCCGTTCTGCACTGGAGCAGAATAAATGAGTCCCCGCAGGGCACTCGCCAAAGTGGGTCACTCTCCCGCTTCCCAGCGCTGTGCTGGAGCCCGGGGCAGGACGGAGCCCAGGGAAGGGACACACGGACTGCTCTGCCACCGCCCGGCTGCCTCCACCGAGCTGGGGAGCGGTCGATCCGCATCTTTGCCCATCTCCTCCTTTCCAGGGATGGATCAGAACCCAAGGGATGGATCGGAACCAAAGGGATGAATAAGATGCCATCAGGCAGCCAAGCTCAAAGGCAGTGAAAGGAAGCTCTGAAACCTGGGAGCGGTCCAGCTCCTCCGCAAAAGAGCCCGTGGGAAGTGTGTGTGGAGGGGAGCGGGGATTCTGGGGATGCTGGAGAGCCGAAACCCTCGATCTCTCCTCCCGAAACATCTGCGCTCCGCGCCCAGCCTCGTGGCTGCCTTTCCGGGGAAGCCTGGCTGCTGCGCCTCGCTAGACGCTGCTCGATCCAAAAAGCAAACAAACGGCCTCAGCTCGAAAGGCTCCGAAGCCCGCTGCCTGCAGCTGCTTCCAAAACAAACGAGCGTGTTGTTCCGAGCCGAGCCGGAGCTGAAACCGGCCCCGAATCTCTCCCACCCTCGCACAGATGCTCCCACACCTGCTCCAGACCCGGGCGCGCACCCCGAAACGCCGATCCCACCCTTCCCCGCCGCTCCGCAGAGCTCCCCGCACCCCTTTTCCCCCACGGGCACCCCGCAAACCCCCTCGGGGGTCGCCTCCAGCCCCGCAGCGCCCCGGCGGAGCCCAGCGCCCTCCGGGGACCGGCTCACCTGGTAGGAGCGCGGCTGCCAGGATGCAAACTCCGATAGTCCAGCACGATGCACGGCAACTTGTCTGCAGCCGTGAAGCCATGAGAGTTCCTTAGGAGCGATGGGCAGGGGTCGGTCTGGCAGCGCCGCGGGGCCCCCCCACCCTCCCAGCCCCGGTGATGATCAAGTCTGCTTGAAAAAAAAAATATTCAAAAAAATAAAAAAATAAGGTCGTAGGTGCGTGAGGACAAAGAGGCGGCGGGAGGACGGGAGGGATCCGGGGAGAGCTCCGCACATCCGCGGGGCGCGGGGCCCCTCTGGGCGGGCGCGGGGCGCTCCGGCCGCGGGGCAGCGCGGGCGCTTCCTTCCGCAGAGCCCGGGCGAGTGACGAGGGAAGGGGGGGAAAAATGCGATTAAAAAAAAAAATTTAAAAAATCAGCCAAAAGCAACCCCAGAAAAAAAAGAAAGAGGGGAGGCAAAACAAATAAAGAGCNCGCGGGGCGGGGGTGCCCGGGTGCGGTGCCCGGGTGCGGTGCCCGGTGCGGGGCTCGGCGGCCGCGCTCGCACTCACGCACACACTCGCGGGCGGGGCCTGCCCCGTGATGTCAGCGCTCGGCGGAAGGAGGGCGCAGCGTTAACCCTTCGCCCGGCGGCGCCGCGGGGATGCGCGCCGAGGGCGGGACGGGTGGCCGGGCTCGCCGCCCGCCCCTCCGGATGTTGGCAGCTGGCGGCAGCTGGGCTTTGTTCGCCGTGTCCGGCTCGCCGCGCGGCCCAGGGCGCCTCGCTGTGGGTTGGCGGAGGTGCTCCTGCCTCGGCACCCGCGGCTTGTGGACTTGAGGTTGTTCCCGAATTGCCTTCGGACGCCGGAGCGCCCGGGCCGCGGCTCTGGCGCTGCCCGACACCCACCTCCCAGACAGAACATATTTTTTACCCTGTACGGTGTGAAATACGTGGAACCTAAACTGACAATCCTAAACGCCTGGGACGTGGATAGCGCAGCGTTTTCCTGGGGCCTGCTGAAAGAAGGAGCTTGTCCTGTCCACCCTCTGTGTGCGCCGATGAGCGAGGGGATTCAGAACCGGCACAAGAGCTGGTGCGCTGGAGGAGGGGGCAGCGGCTTCGCTGCGCTTTGTGGCAGCCTTCATTGTGTGGACACAGACTCGGCCTTTGTGGATCTCTCGCCAAGGAGGTGCTCAGCCTGCTAATGCCGGCTCCTGAGCTGCCCTGGCCTCGGCAAGGATGCTGAACCCCAAACAAAGATGTGAACAACAATGACAACAACCAACAACAAAGTCATGTTGATTTCAAGCTCCATTAGAACAACACAGGAACAAATCAATGCCTGGCAGGCAGAAAAGGATGGAATCAGTGGGGAAGGATACCACACATAGTGGGAAAGGGAAAGGAGGGGGCAGCCAGCAGCTATAAAAAGATACCCCTAAGGACCCCTTCAGCAGTCTCCTCCTCCTTTTAATTCCTTTAGAAGTTAATTCCTGTTCAAGGGAAGGATGGGCAGCTCTGTAACAAAGCGGATTAGCCAGATACAAGGTTTGTTCCGAAATAACAAAAGTTATTGCGTAGTAATGAGGTTTAGTTAATAGATTTGCAGACTGTGAGGCCGCTGGGATTCCTTTGGACATCCTGCCCGTGGAGCTGAGGCTGCTGAACTGATGATTTCTGCCTCCTGCCTCCTCAGTGAAGCTGCAGACCCGAGCTTAGGAGTGCAACCCCTGTCCTCGTGGACAGGCAGGCTGTGGGGAGTTCCCAGCATCCTCATTGCTGGTTGGTTTTCCTGCCCGTGGAGTGTTTATCTGTCTAATTTCAGTTTTAATCCATAAAATCTCATTATTTCCTTTCCCAACTCTGTTAAAGAGATACCTCCGATGAGACATTGCTCCACCGGGCAGGTGTCTCGGAGTTACCGTGGAGTTTCCCCCATTAACAATGTTTCAGCTTAGGTTATTCCCAGTGTTACATTCCCCCTTCTCCCCTTTCTTGTGTTGTCACCGCACCTGAGCTGATGTCCCTGAGATCTGCGGGGGCAGCCACACCTCAACACTCCTCCTTCAGGCTTCCTGCATTTCGGATGGCATTTCAGCCTGGGGGGAAATTCACATTTCCCTTCAAGAACCTGGGGAGATTTGATAGAGCCTTGAGGCCTTGGCCTCCCAAATCACAGACCTCAACCATGTGAGACAAAAATGTAAATCCATTTAGCAGCAGCAGCAGCAGCAGTGGACCATTAGCCCTGGTGCATCAGGCCTGACTTACTGAGCCAGAATGTATTATTTTCATGATCCTGCACAAAGCAAAACCCATCACATTTGGCACAGTTCTGGCTGTTAACTTCTAAGATTTATTACACAGTGCCACGGGGCCCCTGCTCTGCAGCGTTTTGTGAGTCCAAAATTTCCATGAAGCCCAAGGGGACTTGTGCATGAGCAGGAGAGGCAGGAGCGGAATGCTTTGGTTTGGCAGTTTTTTGTTATTTCTATTTCTAACATATTTAATTGCATCATACTTTTTTTTTTTTTTTTAAATTTGGGGAGGTCGCTGTGTGCATGTCCTCTGAGGGGCTGCGGGAGCTGCCTTCTGCTTTGCTAGATCAGCTGGTTTAGCCCATTTTTGGCCCATTTTTTACTTCCCTGTTCTACCCCTCACAGCAGTGGGTTCCTAAAGCTCATCCCAGCCAGGGATGTGGAAGAGGAGCCCTGACTGTGGTGGCTGCAATACCGGGGCAGGGGATTTCAAGGTTCCACTCTCCCAGGAAAATAATTCCTAACTAAATACTGCAGTATTTACCCTCTCTTGGGTTTTAGGGCTGGTAAAAGTCTCATTTTAGGTGGCAAGTGGCCACCAAAACAGAGATCCAAAGCCCTTCCTGTGCACCCCTGTGAAATCTGGTTTAGGCACAGACACTGGAAGTGGTGCAGGAACTTGGCTGACACTTACATAAGTTGTCACGCCGATATCGTTCTTGAAAATTGCCATTAGAGCATGAAACAACATTTGGCTGGGAAAAAAAAAAAAAAAAAGAAAGAAAAAAGCAAAACCAACAGGCTTGCAGTGTTTTGTCCGCCCAGCATTTTGGCTGTTCCGCTGGCACCGGGGTTTTCTGCTGATGCTGCCGTGTGAGGTAACGTCTCCTCAGCAACCTGCTGGAGTGGGACCTCCCCAAACCCTTCCCGCTGGAAAATGTGGTCTTTTGGCAGCGTTCAGGAGTTGGGATGGGGTTGGTGAGGGTTCTGCACTGGCACAACTCCTCTGGATGGGATCTTCCCCGGCGAGCTGATGCACATCCTTCCCCAGGGTGGAACAGTTCCTGGAGTCAGGCTTGTCCAAATCTTTCTAAAGCAGCTCCTCTCTGCTGTGGAATGAGCACGAGAACAGGGCTGGGCTGATGGATGGCCCTCAGGGGAGCCGGGAATTCCCCCAGTGTCTTCCCAAGCAGTGGCCTCTTCCCAGTGGCTCCCTGCCACTTGAAAGGCTCAGTGGGAATGGACACCTTCTATGAGTTTTTTACAGTTGTGACTACCAGAAAGTCTTGGGAGGAGGGGAGGAGGAGGGGGGAAGGGATTGCTCTTGAAAGCATTCCTCGGTGGGGTTTTTCAGCTGCTTTTGTTTGCTGCAGAGCCCACAGCAGAGAGCTGTCACTCCGAGCAGGGACCGCGTTTGACACTCCTGTCTCCGCCGTGTACCTGGTGTGTATTTGCTGCAGTGCTGATTACATTAACTCCCGTGTTTATAAACATTTGGAATCAGTGCAGAAGGCTGCGCTCTATGGAATTTTAAAGCCGGCATCGGTTTTATTTTTGCTTTTTCATCTGTAAACACACACAACGTGTCTGTGGCACGGCCAGCAATGGGGGATCAGGGGTGCAAAGGGCTTCCTGAGCTGATTCCGTGCTCGGCTTCACTTCTGAGCCCTCCTGATGGAGCCTCCCACATGAAGTCACACATACACACCACATATGCACTGTGCAGACAGCTCACGCTCCCTCAGACCTCCGTGCACCATCCTATTTTAAAAGGCAATTCAGCACTGATAGTCGCTCCTGCCCTGCTGTTCTCTGGATAGGGCCAGCAGCTGGAGGAGGAATTAAGTCTGAACTGGGGAGAAAATTGCCGCCCAGTTAATGGGAGCCGATGCGAGCTGCGAGCAGCAGTGGGGGTTTCTCTGAGCCCCTCTGCTGAAGGGTTTGTAAGAGCCTCGCTGCGGTGCTGTCTGAGTGCCTTAACCCTGGCAATCCCCACAGCACCCCCTTGTGAGGCAGGAATTAAACCGTAATCCTCATTATACATGGAGAAAAGAAGCCCGGGGAGATTAGGAATCCCAGCCTCGCGGGAAGCAGGATGAGTTCTGCCACGGGTTTCCAGTGGAAAGCGGCTGGAATGGCAAGGCTGGTGGGCTTGGGAGGACCCGTGGTTTGGAAATGCCCTACAGGAGCTGGAGTGAGCAGCTTTCAATCCAGCCAGCCACATGCTGGGGCAGGAATTCGGGCTGGAATTTGGGGTCTTGCATGGATAAGAGTGATGCAAACAGCAACCATGTCCTGCTCAGACCACTGCCCCATTTGGCCAGCAGTGCTGGGCACTCCACTGCTTTGTGTGGGCTCCGTGTCAGGCTGTTCCCATCAGCAGAGAAAAATGCCTTCATCAAAGCCATGAAATGCCTCAGAGAAGGAGCTGTTGTCTTCCCTGAAGGAGCTGATATGGAAGAAGGGATTAAAAGGTCTCTCTTACATGCACACAAAGCACTGGGGACGGCATGTGCGTGTCCACGGAGGGCCAGAGCCAGGCAGGAGATGAGGCACAGCATCCACAGGGACCCCGTGGCACAGGGAAAGGGAAAGCAGAGGACAAATAAAGAATGAAATCAGCAGAAACACTTCAAAGGGCATTGCTGATGAGGTCCGGCAAGGGGAATTCTCTCTCAGCTCCGAGATCTGCACCGAGGCACGGGCACAGCTCGTTCAGAGCCAGCAGTTCCTGTATTAGAAAATAGCATTTATTATTGAACAGCGCTGTGCCCTGCCGTCCCCAGGGCCTTGGCAGTGCCCATGCGTGGCAAGGAAGGCAGGACACAGAGTCCCAGACCAGCTCTCGGAGCAGCCTCCTGACGGAGGGTGTTAGGAGCTGCTGTGCAGCCATCCATGAGGGAGAAGTCACAGAGAGGATTTCTCCTGCCCTGGAAATTCACTGCCACGCTCTGCTTCGGATTTGAATCGGGATCAGGGCTTGCTGCAAGTTTACAAGTGGAAATAAGCTTTTTGCTTTTAGTGGTTGGACAAACAGGCCAACCTGCCAACCTTCTCTTCCTGCATAAGCTCTTTGAGGCCTGATCTCTGGGTCACAGGGGAGCTTTGCGGGCCTATCTCATTTGCAGGCTGCCACAGCGGGGGCACGAGAGGGTGAATTCGATGCTGTGGCAGCAGAGCTGCTGGGAGCGGGGAGCTGTGCCCCTGCAGCCATCCCAAATGTGAGGGGCACATTGCCATCAGCGGGGTGAAGCCATTGTCACCCTCTGGAGTCCTTGAAGCTGGACCAGATCCATGTCAAAGTGTAATTCTGCAGCAACCCCAATGCCAGAGCCAGGAATTTTTGGTGTAATCCTGGAGTGGGTTGAGCACAATCACTGCTGTGCTCACGGAGCAGCCACAGGGACAGGAATTTGCCATTGTTCCTGCCTCAGCAAAGATTATCTCTTATCTCTCCTTCTTCCAGCCATGCCAATAATTTCTGGCTGTCCCAAAAAACCAGGACCCTCTGCCTCCATCCACCAGGCCAGGTGGGACACAGGAATCATACCTCCCAGAGATGCTGATTTATCATCCCCGAGGTTGTCAGCTTTAACACCTGATAAACAGAGATGTGAATGCTAAAGGCTGAGTTTACCTTGTCTGCATCCATGGGTCTTCTGTGGAGGTTTCCTGTGCACGTTCCTCCACCAGCCCAGGAAGGGAAGGGCTTTTACTCCGAACAATGCAGTGTGAGCCCAGAGTAATCCCCCTCCCAGCCTGTTTTGTACGTGCCAACTGGGCCTGCCTGATGTCTATTCAGACGGATTTTGCTGCAGTCTGAGAAGTTAGCAATGGGAATTTGGAGGGGCTCCAAGGGGAATGTTTCTGTCAGCCTGGAGTGACTGCAGAGGGGCAGTGGCATGAGGTGACTGCTCTGTCCCACAGGACAAACCTCTCCTCAGGGGCTGATTCCCTCCTCCTGGCTTGCTGTGGGACAATTGTTCTCCTCCATCCATGAGTTTCTGCCTTCTGCAGATGCTGCAGGGAGAGGTCACCTAGGAACTCACCAGACCTTCCCAAAGGCTCTGGATGGCTTTGCCCATCTCCCTGGGAGAGCTGCTGGCCTGGCAGTGAGGATGAGCACTCGTCCTCATGGCAAGCCTCCCCAAACTTTCAGCTAGCCAAAGAAACAGGCTCTGCTCCTAATTCCTATTTGCTGTTTGGGTTTATTTGTGATGGGAAAAAATACTGAGAAGAACTCAGTGGATCAATGGTACTTTAGAGCCTTCCCGTGAGGAGAAGGGATTCGTGCAGGCTTTGGATTTTGGGGAGCCGGTTTTATTTTCCCTCCCTCCTAAGCGTGACTCTGTTTTCACGTGCCACGAGCCCCTGCCACCCTGGGCACCCACGAAGAGCTGTAAAGTGACTTTAATGAGTCATCTCTTGCCGAGCAGGGACAAAAAAATGTCACATTAAATTTCTGTTTGCAAATTTTACAAATGCGTGGCTCCGGCTCTCTGACACCAACTGAGCTCACAGTGGAAACTGTCTGCAGGGCTGCATTTTCCATGGGGTTTTGGGGGGGATTTGGTGACGTTTCTGGGTCCCAAACCCCTTTTTCATGGGGGTCAGCTAAGGCAGCATCTACACAGTTTGGTGGTGGTAAAATTCAATGTTTTCTACAGATTTGTGGCAAGGAGGAAACTTTTAGCAGCAGGACGAGACCCCTGAGTTCAGCCTGTATTTTTGACACCTCTTTTCCCATGGAATTTTCTGCGTTCAAGGCCAGGTTGGGCTTGGTTACATTTTATTTTACCCTGATACGAACAACTGGGACAAGAATTCAGATCTCCCAATGCCTCTACGATATCTATTCTACCTCTCCAGATTTGGGGCTGAGCCTGTACCATCTCCTGCCTCAGTTTACCACCAAACATGGGAAGTCTGGAGGCCAAAAACCCTTCAGTCATTTAACCCAGAGCTGGGATAGATGAGTAACTGGTTTCCATCTGGAGCATCATGGGCAAATTGGACCTGTGTGGAGGTGAAGTGTGGGAGATGGATAACGGCAGGGACAAGCTGTTAAGGGCTTTCTGTCCTTCTGTGGGCAGCAAAAGCCTCTTTTCTCTTTCCAGATAACCTGAGAGGAGCAGGGCTGTGGGCTCACTCCATTTGTCAAGTGATTCTTTTAAATGTATTTAAATACTTTTACAGCCTCCGTTAATGAAACTTTGGTGACCCCGGGGGCTCCTGAGGGAATCCATCTGCATCTAAGTGATGGAAAATGAACTCGTTAATGGCCGGGCCCTGCTTAGTCAATATAGGATATCGATCCCTGGTGATGAAGGGCTGGATGGGAAGGGGCTTGGCTAAATGGGCTTTGTCCCGGGGATGAGCAGGGATGGGTGGGCAGTGATTGATGGAGGGCTGGGAAAACGCCTCATTTTCCCCGCTCGCTGCAGGGATTCAGGAGGGCCTGCCAGACTGAGGAACTGGTGCCTGAAGGACACCAGGAAGGGCTGGAAGATCTGACTGCACTCTCTCTGCTGTGCCTGTGCGCTGCCTGGCTCCGGGGTCTCCTCTCCGGACTTCGCCAGAAACTTTGGCTGTCCCAGTTTCCCCTCAGTGAAGGAGAGATGTCTCTCCCAAACCACCCAGCCCTGCTCCCAGCAAGTCCGATTTCCTCTTGTCGAAGCTGATTCAGCACGGGCTCGGAGATTAGATATGGATAAGGCAGGAGACAAAGGCTGGCACTTCCAGAAAGCCATGGACAGCTCTGCCCTGGGGGCCTGGATCCCCTGGGAAGTGCTCTGAAGCACTCTGGAATGTCTCTCATCACCTGCTGGGAGTTACTTCGGGGGAAGGGCTTGTCCTGGTCTTGCTTTTGGGCTACCAAACTCCCCCGAACTCTTTCTCCTCTTGCCCATTGCTGAGGGAAACGAGAAAATCTTACCTGGAAATTTGGGAATCTGCTGCAGGAAAATGGGAATTCCCCGTGTGGCCGTGCAAACCCATTGCACAAAGAGAAAGGAATGAGGAGCGGGGGAGGATGACAGGTTAGAAAAGGGAACAGGGAACAGAAACCACTTTTTTGGTGCGTTTTGGGTGCAATCCTCCTGTAAACACTGGCAAAATCCGTGTTGGGCCTTTTAAGAGCACAGACTCAGCCTTTCCTCTCTCCCACAGGGCAAAACACGGCCCAGGGAGCTGCGAGCAGAGCCCCAGACAGGGTAAATTGGTCGTGTTGCGCTGCTGTCCACGGGGTGATGCTGATTTTCATCACAGAGCCGCGGGGCCCCGCGAGATCAGAACAGCAGGGCTGGCTGGGCTTTGCTCGGGGTCCCTGTGCTCTGCCTCGGGGGATCCCCCTCCTTTAAAGGGATTGTAGGAAGAAAAGGCAAGTTTGGGAAAGTCAGCAAAGCCTTTTGGGCTGTGAAGCAGCTTTGGAGGTCTGCAAAGGGCTTTGGGAGCTGCAGTGGGCACAGCTGAGCTGTTTTATGGGGATGGGATGGTGCCGTGGCCTCCAGGGATTCCCACATCCCCTGGGCCAGATCCTGCACTGATAAAAGCTGGGAGAACGGGGCTGATTTATGGGCACGGAAGATCAGCTGCAGCAGGCCCACAGGGGAGCGTCTGATGAACACTCTGCTCTCTCTCCTCTCTCTCCACTTGCCTTCAGTCACTGAAATCTGCTTCATTAACAAACTCTCCCTAATCACTGCTCCTGAGCAGCCGAGCACTCTGCCCACTGGGGCTCTGCATGGAGATCCTTCCTAAGGATTTTTCCAGCCAATATAACACACACTTTAATGACTTTGCTTCTCCTCAGCCAGTTGTTGGAGGACGTGGAGCAGCAGCTCTGCACAGTGGCTGAACGTTAGCTGTGAATCTGCTGACATCCTGAGCAACCAGACATCTTCCTTCCCTGGAAAGGGGTGGTCTTTCAGCTAAAAAAGAAGGAAATTTCAGTCAGGGAGTTGGGAGCAACCTGAGGTGATGCTTCAGCTTTTAGGCATGTCATGGAAAAACTATAAGGGTCTTAAAGGATTTCAATTTTGTGTCTTCAAAAGAAAAACTCTTCCAGAAAATGCAGTTTTTTCCTGATCTGGAAGCGATTAGACTGCGTCTGTGAGGGAGGGAAAGACGGGCATGGAAAAGAGCAGGTTCAGGCCTGGAATGACGCTCAGGTCACACTCATGATCTGTGCTCAGCGGCGTCTGTCGATGCTGGGCCTGCACCCTTCTCTCTCCCCACAGGTGACAGAGCCCCTCTCCCAGCCCTGGATCCGACACGCGGAGCATCACCGGAGCCGTTCTATTCCCATCCTGGCGTGGAGCCATCTGTGTGAGACGTCAGCGTCTCCCCCTCACCGCCCCTTCCAGCAGCGCCTTTGCCGTGGGGAGCCGGGCGCTCGCTGCCGTGCCGGGGGAGCAGAGCAGCCCAGCCAGCCTCACATCCCGTGGGCGGCTTGTTTTCCATCCTTCCCACCCTGCCGGTGATGAGGAGGCCTATTTTTCTCCCCTTCCATGTGCAGAAATAGCTCGCGCTTGTCGTAAATCACCTCGGCTGCAGATGATGAGTCACTGGTTGATCAAAGGCGAGACCCTTTTCTGGGTCTGGGAGGAAGAGTGGATGCTTCAATAAATCATTAGGAATCAGCAGCAAAGAGCTTCCCTTGGGTCTGAGGAGAAAACCTCGCCAGCCCCTCCTTTGTCCCCGTGCCCCTGGCGTAAATCACAAATTTTAGTGTCATGAGTGGGGACACCTGATTTAGGATCGCTGTCACAGCCACTCCTGGGCGCTGGGCAGGACTTTGCTGCCCCAACCAACAAATCTGGACAGCAGCAAGGGGCCAGGCACTGTGGCCGAGGGGGATGGAGGTGCCAGGAGCAGGGAAAGAGAAGGGACAGAGTGTTGGCATGTGCCACTCACCGGCAGAAAACGAGAGGAGAAACGTGGAGTCTGGCGGCATCAGCGTCAGTGGGGCAGGGCGTGACAGGAGCTGGCTCGGTGCTGCCAGCGGCGGGCAGGGGAAGGTGAGGTGCCAGCCTGTGGCAGAACTGCATCGGGATCCAGGATAACAGCCCAGGCACCTGTGGCAGGGTGGGAATGAGACCGGGAGCACCGCGGCAGCGGGGGGAGGAGGAATCCCTCATCCCTCATCCCTCATCCCATTCCTCTGCCAGCCTCGTGGTTGCAGTGCCCTGCCCAGGACACTGACACTGACCCCAGAGAAGGGGTCACAGCGAGCAGAGGATGGGGCGAGCGCTGCCAGGGAGAAGGGAGAGCCCCGGAGTTGCCCCTGTACCCTGAACTCCCCTTCCCTGTGCTGCGTGTCTCCAGCCAGCCTCTCCGGGAAGGAGGAGAGATCAATGGCTCTCGAGGCAGAGACTCCGCCGAAAGCAGATGAAGGGTTTGCCATCTGTGAACAAGTTGTTCTGATTGAATTAGAGAACATTTAACATTTACAGATAATTAGAAACAGCCACCCATTACAAAGGCTGCGGAGGGAAGGGGAGCTTTTGAAAGGCGATTGGAAGCTCCTTGACACATCAGCCAGGGGAGCTTTTCAGACTCAATTTCTGAGCCTTTCCAAACGCTTTGTGCTCCTCACATCCCCACATCCTGGGAGCCAAGAATCTCTCCCTGTCTCTCCCTTCTGTCCTCTCCCTTACTTTTTAACTGCCTTTTGCCTTTTTCTCCCAGCCAGCCCTCAGCCAGCTCCTCTCTGGGAGGTTTCAGCAGGGTTTCCTCTTTGGTCCCATGCTGGGCCGTCAGCTGCGAAGCAAAAGGGAAAGAAATTTGCTTTCCTGCTCCATTACTGTCACAATTCCTTAGGTCTGGAGTTGGGCTGTGCAGCCATGGGAGGGACAGCCCTGAACGCAGAGGCTCCTGTGCTATCCTGACCTCTGCAGGAGAGACCTGGACCTAAAGCTGGTTAGTGTTATTTTTTTCAAACTCTATTACAGAGCAAGAAAAATACCTTTATAATAGAAAAAAAAAAATTTGGTTGTAGATTAAAAAAATATTGTAAAATATGTAAAATACTCTTTTATGCTCAAAAATACATCCTCCTCTTTTTATCCTTGTGCTTATTTAATGTGTTTTTACATCAACAGTATTAAGAAAAGCACGTTTGCCATCCTTTTCTTTTGAGGACCAAAGAAGCTCCAATTCCCCAAAACACAAAGAGAGATGATTTCCATCCCAAATTTCCTCTGAAGAAGAACCGGCATTTCTCAAGCAGCTCGAGCAGCAATTGCCTTGCAGCAATGCCGGTGATTTCCCTGCATCTGCTGCAGAGAGATACCCAAGGGGTGAAGCCAGAAAGCTGCAGCTGCCCTTTGGCTGGAAGGAGCCTCAGTGATGAGTTTTGGGCAGCAGATCCAAGGCTTGGCCTCTGCTCCCAGAGCCAATTCCAGGGGCAGAGCCACGGGATCCCAACGGGATTGCTGTGCCTTGCAGGAAAGAGAACCCGGCCAGGGAATGAATAGGTTTGTGTTTGCGTGCTGTCCTCTTAGAAGGAAATGAACGCCCAGAGAAGTTCTGGATGCCCCGGAGGTGTTCAGATCCAGGCTGGACAGAGCTTGAAGCAACCTGGGATAGTGGAAGGTTTCGCTGCCCATGGCAGGAGGTGGAACAAAATCATCTCGAAGCTCCCTTCCAACCCAACCCAACCCAACCCGACCCAACCCAACCCAACCCACTCCTTGGGTCGGTGAAACGGCAAATCGAGGTTTGTCCCACGGGTCCCAAAGACGTCAGAAATCCTGACCGGGACACTGATACCGACACGGGCACAGCTCGCACCCCTTCCCTGTCCCCCCGCTGGCCAGGCTGTCCCCAGCAGCCGATGCGCAGGGCCCTGACAGACATCTAGTGGCATTTCCGATAACTACAGGCACGCCTGGCTGGCAGGGGGTGCCCGGGGACTGGGGGGGGCGGGGGGAATACAGCA